>JANHFL010006503.1:265212-287744 GCA_032468155.1 Oxyrhabdium leporinum | reverse complement strand
ATAGATAGATAGATAGATAGATAGATAGATAGATAGATAGATAGATAGATAGATAGATAGATAGATAGATACACAGACAGACAGACAGAGGCAGAGAGAGAAAGAAGAACTGTGAAAATCTGTGTAAGAAATGTGTCATGTCTCTCTCCATTTCCTACTTTGGTCCAGGTTTTAAGTACTTCTACTTATGTACTGGCCTAGCTTAACCTCCTCCTGCTTGGCAAAGGCAGAAATCAGCCTTTCTCCTCCCTGCTTGCTCCACATGTAGTGACCTCATTTCTGGGTTGTTTTTTTCTTTTATCAAATCCTAAATTAGTTCAATTTTCAGCCTCTCAGCCATAGGAAACCAAAATTGGCTTCTCCGGGCTGGGAGTAAGTAGAACACATGAATTTCTATCAAGGTAATAATGTGTGGGAAGAAACCCCAGTGCTTTAAGGTCTGTACCTGCCATACCTGGCCCTCTGACATATCTACAGATACCTCTGGTGGCTCCCATCCAGTTTCTATCACAAGGCCACTGTGCAAGCAGACAGACAGAAGGGCTATCTCAGCCAGCCAGACAAAGCACAGTAGCACCCAGTCACAAAAACGCACATGCCAGATACAGAGACAAGAGTCTTCATGAGGAGGGATATATATATATATCTATCTCAATCAGATTGGTTTACTCCACAGAAAGTGCTATATGATCAAAAACCCTCTACATCTGGTACGAAATGTCTGGAAAAATATGAATATACTGCTTATGTATTCATTTACACCTTGGATGAGTACTCTCTTTCCCAAATATTCATTTACATTTTTGGCATGATAATAAATGGTGACAGAATAAAGGAAACCTGTTTTTTCTTTTTTTGCTTTGAAATAGGTAGAATAGAGTCCTGGAAGGTATCACAAATCCAATGGTTTTAAAAGACATCATCTAAGAAAGTAAACTGAGCTGCATGTACATTTTGGGTAGCTGTAAGACCAGCAACTGATGGTAAACTTCAGAGTGAATGATTCTGTGGGTACATATCTGTTAGGACAAATCTCTGCTTCCTGTTATGGGGATGATAAAATATTCTGTCATAGGAATAAGAAATCTTCCAATTTAATCTAATCAATCCAAGCCACTTCTGATAGTGACATGTATTTCTGATGATATTACTCTGTTTAGATACCATGAGCTTGCAGCTGAGAATAGAGTGGGAAACAGCATTACAAAACAACTTCCCTCACATATTTCCATATTCATTAACTTAGATAAAGCCATCTCTTGAAGACCTAGAGATCAGAAGAGCTGATGCTGATTCCTTACAATTCCAAAATGATCCCAGGGCACACGTTGTTTAAGTTAAGCAGATCACTGCTTTCAGAGGAGACCACAGAGAGATCCTATATTGACCATGCTGAATTCCATGAATTCCATTAAGGAGTTGTCAAATATGCTTAAAAACTCTAAAAGAAAGTTTCCAAATTGTTGGAAATGAAAAAGACCCAGCTTGAGGAACTTTTTGCCGACACTGTAATTTAGAGATACTAGTATGATAACTGGTCTGTTGGGGAGGACAGGCAGTAGGGCAAGATTTATTGGGTCACTGAAAAACGTGTTGGGCTCCATGGGTCATGGGAAGAGCCATAATGTAATCGTGCAAGTCATAGGAGCAGCAAGGTGAGCTTAGATATGGTGTCAATGGCAGCTTTGTCAGCTCTGATGTCTCCAAGCTTACAAGCCCTTAATACTGATTTAGCAAAGCACATCTCATTCTCAGTGGACTAATGAAATATAATCATTTTGAAAATAACGATTGGCAGTCTAGAAATATTCATGATAAAATCATTATCCTATTACTTCATACAGCATGAGATTTGTATGCTGTTTCCATCAAAGCAGCACACGCTGAAATGGAAACTGCCTTTGCCACAGAATGTGCCTTTGCCTCAGGGGTGGGAACTGCGTAGCACAAGATATACTGTACCAAAGCTCTTTCATCATAATCAACTTTCTGCATGTATAACTATTAGTAATTTGCACTTCAGGTTTTTATGGGGTTCTGAGGAAAAGATTCTGGAGTGTGCATTCTTCTCTAGCAAGACCTTTGTTACTGCCTGTTCTCCTTTCTACTAGCTTGATCTTTCTTCTTGGGCCCTATCCGTATTGTCACACATAGAGTAAGTGGAGGCTGCTGCTCTTGTCTCCCTTTACCTAATCAGAGCATGTGAACAAGCAAAGGCAATAAGAGGAGGAGCAGAGCCTGGCAATACCAAAATTTCTTGTAAGATGTTGACCACCAAAAGTGTCTGGTAAATACAAGTTATCTTAATGATTCCATAAAAGAATCATTACTAAGAGAAGGTTAGTCATTAGGGCTTAGGTTTATATTTAACACTAGAATTCAGCCAGACTCAGCTTCCATTGTTTCTTTCTTCCTTGTCACTTTTTTTTTAAGATGAAAATAAGCAAGCAAATGTGATAAATTATGGATAACTAAGGTATTTTCTAGTCCCTCAATTCTTTTTCCAGTTTAGTCACAAGAAATTTATTTATCATCAAATGTACAACCCCTATTCCAGGTCATCAGCCTTTGGCCTAGGACTAAGAACATAATGCGATAATAGATTTCACAGAGAAATTCCTTAGAGGGAGTTCCTTAGGGCATATCTGATACAAAAAGTGCTTTACTAGTCGGTTGTTCCTTCTCTTCTACAACAGCTCACCAGTTTTGAGATATTGCAATGTGATTCTCTTGCAAAAGAGTAAACAATGAAAGCTGGATTCAAGTCAGATTTAGAAATGATGGATTACATGAACACATTTTTTTTTTTTGCTCAAGGTACTGAATGCTTTGGTGACTGCAGAAGGATGGGAATAAATCACATGACTAAAGAGTATACTCTAGAATTATGTTGTGCCTCACAGTATATTTACTCTGAAGGACCCAGCAATATAGCCATTGATGAAAAAGCTGGGGTCTATTGAAAGACTTTTAGATTGACCCAACCGGAGACCAGCTTTTATATGCTTATATATATGTGCAATCTATCTCAAAGCATTAAAAAGTCAAAAAGCTCTTCTCTCAAACCTTTAACCACTTTTTTTTTTAAAGAGCACAGTCATCTGCCTCAAGATTTATTTATCCCCACCATACTATGACTATTCTGTTATAGTGTCATTATGACAGCCCTCATATTTTTTGGTGCTTGTCTGGACTTCGGCAGAAATATCATTATGGGATTTGGACATGTTTATCTTCCATGCTCCTAGCTGCAATGCCTTTGGGGCCAGCAGGCTAGGCCATGCCAGGCCTGGGATGCACTCTCACTCACTTGGATAAGCTGAGCTTCCCTGCTGCTAGGTGGCTCTGCACCATTTGCCATCGGCCTCTCCCCGCCTTCCCAATGCTGGGCTCGCTGTGGGCAGACACGCTGCTCTTCATGCCGTCCTCTCGGAGCTGCTGCCTCTCTCCGTGGCATCCTTCTCGCTCTCCTACCAACCCAGCTGTGGCTGAGGCAGCCAACTTTGCACCTGACAGCAATGAGCCACTATGGTATGTCAGGAAAAAGAGGTGGCAGGTGGCAATGAGAAGGAGGTCACATGAAGAAGAGGAGAACAGACAGAAAGAGAGAGAGAACGAGAAAAGAGAGACAGACAAGGGACAGACAGACAGACAGGGAGAAAGAGAGAGATCAGCACTGCAAAAGAAAGGGCCAAGGAGAGCCTTTGTCCCAGTCAAAGGCAGCAGGCAGCCCTGGCTTGTGAAGTTATGATTGCAGCCAAAGTTAATTCCATAGACAACGAAGGGTTGAACAATGGATAAGACCGTTAGGAGAGGCACTGTGCAGGCGAAGGGAGAAAAAAAGCAATGTTAGTGAGAGAGCTTACCACTACCATCACCACCACCACACAGTGCAGATGCAGAGAATACGCTGAGAGGGTGACCAAAACGGGCAACCCCATCCTGTGCTGCAGAAAAGGAGTGGGTGGGTGAGGGAGAGGAGAGCCGAAGGAACCAGGGTACAGGGAGGGAAGGTGCTGGCCTTTCTCAGTGAGTTGCTAGGCAGTGGTTCTCAAACCACTGGAAGCACCATATAAACCTAGCAGGGGAAAAACCTGGACTTAAGTAAAAAAGGAATGCAATGGCTTTTGAAGTGATTTAAGGGTTTAAGTTGCTATCCAGTGCCAAGCCTTCCAGTTGGCTGAAATCGTAATGGATTTATTAGGTCCAAACCCACCTTTTAAATCGGCCGTATGATTGACTACTTCAAACTTTAATGTCAATGACTTAATCTGGTTTCCACAAACCTACCAGCACAATATTTTCCATTTCACTGGGACCGAAATTTGAGCCCCAGGTAATAGAGAGTTCCTGGAGTAATGGAAACACAAGTCTGATATTCCAAGGGTAGTTGTGAACCACTGAAAGAGCAGGATAGAAAGAGAAGGGAGGAGGGGTTGCTCGTCTCCATGGCCATATGTCCATGGGGAGGGAGTAGAGTGCAGGGGAGGGAAAGAAGAGGAGGGGGAAGAGGAAAGCAGGGAGGGGTAGGTGGGAAAGAGGTGTGCATATACTCACTATGTATGATCAAATCAGTTAAAGAGAGACTCACTTGAGGGAAAGTCGTGGATCACCATATGGGGCGTAAGGTGATATGTTTAGTATAAACTCCTTGGGAGGGTAGGAACTCCATTTCTGCTGCACTGTGTTGTCATTGTTATTCCAAAAGTCTCTGTCTAGATCACTAGATCAGCCGGTGAGAGGGGAGAAAAAAAAAACAAAGGGAAATACAAGAGAGAGAATCTAAATTCCTGCAAGGGGAGGAAGGAGAAAAAAAAATAACCCAAATGAGAGACAGCAAGGTTAGTGTTGACTTCTCCTCCTGTGGAAGGTAAAGCTCTGTGCCTCATACCCATGTGTCCACACAAACATACATACGCACTCAGATGATACATAGGTTAAGGCAAAGCTGAAAAAAGATAGGAGCAGGCATCTCCAGAGCTGATGGTAAGGGAGAACGAGAGAGAGAGAGAGAGAGAGATATTCGCGTTAAAGAAACCTCTGTTAAATGACTCCAAGACTCTTTCCTCAGGACTCTACCTTGTCTCTTACCTGTACTGTTCCTTTTGGGGAACAGGATTTTTACTTTTCTGTTTTTTTCCCCCCAATCCAAATTGAGTAGTGTGGAAAACAAAGCAGTATCTTGGACAATAACTTTTTATAAAATAGTGGAACATCAGCTAGAACTATTGTTGTTGTGCAGAAAAAGAATCTTTTCCGGTTTCCTGTGCAGAATTTGTGCATTCAGAAAAGCACCTCTTTGCCCAATTAGCAAAGATCTTGAGAATAAGTTAATTGGCAAATCCCAAGAGATAATTTCCAAAATAAAATTTTCTTTAGGTAGTTATTTAGATTTCTTTCATCAGATGTATAATAATGTGATGGTGGGAAAACAGCATCAGGGTTATGGGGGAATCTTAGTCAATGCTCAATTGTCATACTGAATCTAGGATCACTTCCACAAATGAGCTTTGCAGAAGCTGAATCTGTTCTGAACCTAATTAATTTATTGATAATAGTGGTGTTCCAGATCCAGGTCATTTGCATGTACCTGAAATTGCAGCCAAGCTAGTATTTTTTACCCGGACTGCCACAGCTTTACATTGACTCCATTCTTCTATTGGCATTCTTCTATTCTCTTTCCTCAGCCATTCTCCTGGCTCATGTCTCTAATAGCCTTCAAATAAGTTCAGAACCTTCAATGTTGCTCTTGGCTATTTTAAGTTGATAAGCACAAACACAACTGTGGGTTGGCTTCAAATTGTTTCTGAAGGAATGGGGAGGGGCAATAGTGGTCCTTTGATTGGGGAAAAAAAAATCTTAATTGAAGCAAGAGGCTGGCTTGGAATGTTCTTCCTGTCCTTGTCATTACAGCTTTGGAACATGGGAAGTGATAAAATTTTAGATGCTTGTCCTCAAGAAGAGGCCTACTCAGCCTGAGGGACCTGGCATTTCCTTGTGTAGATCTTCTGCTCAGCTGTGCAGAAGGAACCAAGGACGGTGATCGGCCTCAGGCTGGAGTTTGTGGGCTCACAGTGCTTGCTAAGTAGGTTATATCACCATTCTATAAACAGCTAGAGCCTAACCAACCATCTCCTCCTGAATTTGAGTGCTTCCAATGACAATTGAGTCACAACATATGAGATTTCACAATAGCTTTTGAAGTCAAGTGGTTGTCTAACACATTTATTAGAGACATCAAAGGTTCCTTGCAGGGTATCTGCTTGCATCTACTTCTCTTACCACTCACCTAGTGTCCTTGCCATTTGCAGGATTTAAAAGCCTTTCAATGGCTTCTTGAGACATGTATTGAGGAAAGATGAAAAGCTTGCTCTAAAGGAGTTCATCAAAGAACTCAAGGTTCATTCATAAGATGCCAAGAATGGGGGGAAAAAGTGAAAAGTGTTGCAAAAGGTAGAGAAACCAACCTCTCCGTTATGCCTGCCTGCCCGTTTTCCTCATCGTGTGCAAGTGCCTTTGGGTCAGAGTTTTTGTAGAATCTTTTCAATATGGAGCTAAGAAGTGAACATTTTGCAGCTGCAGAGTGTAAAAAGAGAGTTTCTATTCATCTCTGACTATTTACTGGCATGTTCCCTAGGAAGAAGGGTCTTAGGGCTATTGTCTGTAGTGGTCTTGTTCTACTTTCAGCATAATTATCCCTGACCTCCAGATAAGATATAGAGATCCAAAGCACAAGAAAATAACTATCAGGTCCACACATTTATAATGGTCTTGGAGCATGGCATCCATTGGTCTGATTTAGTTGAGGGTCTGGCTAAGTGTCACCTAGAGCCAAGCAACTGATGAGACCATGCATCCTGGAATTAACAAACAACGACTGTATATATGAGCACATATCTTCAACATACATATATACATATTTTCACACATACAAACACATAAATAGCTATATATTATACACAATTATATATATGTGTGTGCACAATTACATATAAAGGCATGCAGAAACATGAATGCACACAGAGGGAGAGAAATTTTATCAACTGATTTTATCAACCTATCTGAAGATGTACAGGCAGAATTGCAGGTGTCCATACTTTTTAAGGTAAGACTTCTTTTACTAAATCACCATAGCTCCAGGGCCAATAACCAAGGTTCCTTCATCCAGCTTTTCCATTGAACGTCATCAAGCAAATCTCAAAACTCTATAGCGTTCTTTAGTATAGAAAATTAGATTTGGGAATCCCATATGCAGATGTCAGAGAAGAACCAAGGGAAAGCTTGTGTGATTGTATCAGAAGGTGAAACAGCTATTTTATGGAAATTATTATTTAATCATGCTTTCCACAGTGTAACATTTTTAACAATTCCTGAAGATGAGATTATATTCAGTCCCACTACAAGGGAGTCTAGATATCAAAAATTCAAATTATGGGACCATGACAGAGAAACATTATTTCACTGTGATGTGTTGCTATGTGCAATGATCATAAAAATGTAACTCACCTTAAAATATCCTTGTAATATGAAGTAAAAGAAATGGGTGAATGATGATCCGTTGTTAGCTGAATTATATTGCTCTATCAAGGAAATAACTGAAATAACCATAAGAGTTTCTAATATCCCACTGTTTGGTGCAATAGCATCACATGCCCGAAAAAGATTAGTTACTAATAATGTGCCCTTATTTTGTTTTCATAAGCAAGGTCTAAAGGATAGGTTTGATTCTTTTCTGTGTAACTAAACCTGTATGTCTAAACCACTTATTACAGAGGTTTCCATATAAACATCTATGTGGTTGCATAATAATCTTTTCTATTCCTCTGGATGCTAACTTTGATATTACAGTTGGCCATGAGATTAAGTCCTATTGCAGGGATGGGAACATGTCGTTCAGATGTTGCTCAAAAGCAATTTTTAGCACCCTTCCCTATCAGCCATGTTCCTGGGGCTGCTTGGCGTTGTAGTCTATTAAGATCTGGAGGACCATAAACTGAAAATATCAATTGACTGCTCTTCCAGGTAGAGCATTGATCATTTGTCAAAAGATGGAAGAAACATTAATCTTTTCAACTGACCAGAATGTAACAAGTGAGAATGGCTTACACATTAAATAACATAGGGCATTTCTTAGAAAGCTTGCCATCTGTTAATAATTGGGGAATAAGATAAAAACTGAAAACGAGGAATGTGTCTGGATGAAATTGGTTAACCATTTACAAATTGTTTGATAAAAACATGCAAAAGAGAAAACAATTTTACAACATTTGCATGTGCTAGCTTTTATATACAAATGAACGTTTTGAAATGGTGCCTACAAAACATGTTTTATAATATCAGGAAACACTGTTGGGGTGATTTATGTTCAGCTGTTTGTTCATGTGCTAACAGTTAATAGGAAGGTCTCCATTTTTGTGGCTCCTTAAGTTGGGCTTTATTTTTAAAAAGATAGGAGATTAGGATATGGGGAAGGAACAGATAATAATTGTACATGGTATGGGCCAAGGACAGGATGGAAGGCAGATGGATAACAAGAATTGAATAGATTTTGAAATCTTGAGATATGCAGTAACCCTAGAATAATGAGACATGGGATATTACAAAGAAAGGAAGGTAACTATCTAGGTAAGTCAATGTGCTATGCTAATACAAGGAAAATATTAGTATGCTGAATAATGAAAGTAAGTTACCTGATGAGGGGATTAAAGAACAATGTGGTGTTTATGGAAACAGAGGAACAATTAACCCAAAGTGAACAATATGAATAATGTGCAAGAGTAAAAGGAGTATAGCTGCACTTATATTTGGTGTAATAAGGTTGTGGAGCAGATAGGAATGCGATTTTTGGACCACTGGAATCAAAATGACTGGAAGGGCCTTGTTTTCAGATACAAGGTAGCTTGAAGGTATAATATCAAACCTATCCTTGTGATGTAGGTTTATGCAATGACTAACTCAAACACCTCAAACCCATTCACTCCAATAGTTCCTACTGGGACTTACTTAATGGCTTTCTTTTCACTCCGGCATCGGCTGGAATCTGGAGTTCCCACAGTCTCCAAGGAGTTTTTATAACGCTTGCCCTAAAGTGAAACGAAAAAGAGATATGGAGGATAAATATTTACTTGAAAGGAGTAATTTGGGAGTGATCTCTAAAAAATATTATTTAAGGGAAGAAAATTATACCATACACCTAAAAGACTGAGTTCAGGGAATCTTGATCCAGGAAAGGCCACAATTGGCACACAACCCAAAGTTGTGGAAAGGCTCTCCTAGCCGCAATTGCCATCTTCCCTTTGAAAAGGAGTTGTGAGTCCAGAAGAACCCCCTGGATTGTGGACACGATCCATCTGGGGCAGTGCCACCCCATTCACAGCAAAAGAAGACAAAGTCCCAGAGCCCAGATTGCTATGTATCCAAAACTGTTTGGTCTTGCTAGAGTTCAGTCAAAGCCTGTGGACTCCCATTCCGGTGCCCACAGCCTCCAGTTAGGAATAAACTCAAGACTAC
Organism: Oxyrhabdium leporinum; assembly: GCA_032468155.1. Classification (NCBI taxonomy): domain Eukaryota; kingdom Metazoa; phylum Chordata; class Lepidosauria; order Squamata; family Cyclocoridae; genus Oxyrhabdium; species Oxyrhabdium leporinum. Next base: position 278,234 of record JANHFL010006503.1, on the reverse strand, counting down.
CTTGCCTTGAGTCTTTTTTTGTATGAGGAAAGGAAGGGAAATCTGTCAGGATTTCAAGATGTTGTTTATATAGCTCATAACAATGAAGTAGAGTTCCAGTAGTTCATAGGGTGATTGTTTACTGACCTGGCCTACTTTGAAGGACTAACATTAACCTTCTAATATGTACTGAAACTTTCTGAGTTACACACTGAATGAAATGGAGTTTTTCTTTTTTCCTTTATTTTTATTCCTTCTAAACTAAGAAAGTCTGCAGGAGTTTACCTATCATAGTTCCCTCTGCTGGTCTTCTGGAAACTAGACTGAATCCTTTTCATAGTGAGCGATTACACGCTCTACAGAAGAAAGGGAAGTCTCCAAGACCAAGCTTGTCTTCCCTACCATCACACCCACAGTAGGGAAAGAACAAACCATTTTTGGGATTAATTGAACTCTAATTAATTACATTTGCAGTAACAAAACACATGCCATAAGATAATGAAGTGTGCATTTTCTTCTTAATTAGGTCTTGATTATAAGACCACTTGGTTGTGATTTCTGATGGCAGGTTCAGTGTGCTTCATGAGTCTAGGGGCAGACAAGAGACAATTATTGCTAATTAAGAAACCATTAGTAGATGAAAGCACAGGTGCAGAGGGAAAGCAGTTCTGTGCTACTCTTTGTGCAAGTTCTCTGGTGCAAAATGAGTAACATACTTTACTTTATCTTAAGGCATATCAGGCATCAAACTCAAAACATCCCCCTTCTTTGGCTAGGAGGTTTGACGTCAAAGAGCAATAATTATAACATGAAAGGATAGAGTCTCTAGTGAGGGTTATGGTGGACTAACATCTCCAGAGGAGCTGAGAGTTGTTATGGCCAAGAATTCTGGCTGAAGGATAGCTGCTGACCAGTGAAATCTCTCTGGGTCAAAGAGAGACTGTGAGATAACCCACTTATATCCAGATGGTTGATCCTCATGAGTAAATGACAGAATTGAAAGTTTTTGCAGTTGTTATGGGAGTTGAACAGCTGGACATTGTTGGATTCCATCTATACTCACAATGATTAATGTACCCTTTGTGGACAAAGAGTCCAGCTATTCACATTTCTTAAACACTTTTGGAAGTAATTAATCTACAGATAAAGAGAGATTTCCTTTGCAGCAAAGATTTTTTTAAAAATTTTATTGCTGTTTAAAATAATGACAAAAGAAAAATCAGAAAAAAACCATAAAAATGCATACATTGTCAACAAAATTAAAAAACACATGGAAAATGCTTTTAAAAAAGAAAAAAAAGGTATACAATATATTATTTTTGCAATACTTTTTATTTTAATTCAAGGTGGCGAACATATCCAACACACCTTCCTTCTCCTATTTTCCCTACAACAACTTTGTGATATGAGTTGGGTTGAGAGAAAGTGACTGGCCCAAGGTCAATGGATGAGAAGCGAAATGTCTTCAAAGAAAAACAAAAAAGACCAGTTTCCTCTTGAAAAAGCACCTTTGGGACAATGAGTTGGGTATAGAATAAATGAATGAAAGATTGAAGACTAGATTACACCAAATGACCCTTTCAACTGAGTAAAAAATAAATAAATAATGAAAATGCTACTGGTATTACTTAACATCCTCAACCATTTACTACCATTAAATGGCATTGGAAATGAGTGGTTTTAACTTTTATTGATTAGGAACTATAATCACTGCCCACAACAACTAGATAGTATGTAAATGCTTCTGCTTGGATCTATTGATCTAAAAGCTAAATGTTTTGTCAGTGCTGACACTGAATACAAAACTATTCAGTGAACTGCCCAATTCAGAGATTTATAAGCACTCATTATCAAATACTAGACAGCTATGACAACAGTGGTTCTGCAGTATGAGACTCATCATATTGTACATGTTTCTGTGATATGAAACTTAAACAGATATAATCAATTGACAAATTAATGATCATAATGTGGCCCCACTTATATTTTGTTTTAATTCTGCAGGTAATACTCTTTGAATATGAACAATGAGTACTTTTGCCTGGGTAGAAAAGCCTCAAGGATTCTAATAGGAGGGAGTGGCAGGTGAGAGAGATTAATCATACTAAAGGTGAAAAAAAGTGCAAGAGGAAAGATTAATCATACTGAAGGAGAAAAGATGGGTGTTGACAAATTGATTTTGATTATTAGAGCTTAAAATAATAATCAGAGGTTTTAGCTTAAAAAAGGGTTAAAAAATGGACTAGGTAGATGTGCCATCATGTAGACTGTATAAGTAGCAGCATTAATAAAAAAAGAGTTATTTAAAGTTTAAAAAAAAATGAGAAGAAATTATCAATGTAAGAGATAGAGAGGCGTCAGGAAAGGAAAGTCCCAGAAAACCATATGGAAGATTGCATTTTTAGTGAGGGCAAGTAATAGACTCTTACATTTGACTAGAAGAAATTTTTAGCAGAGGTTTTAATAGAAAATAGTACGTGAAAAAGGATAAACTCAGGTTGCCCAAGGAAAGGAGGGAAAAACAGAGATCTTTGAGAGTGATTCAATGTTGGAAAACAAAACAGGTGAAAGAGTGTGTTAGTGATTTGGGGGATTCTGGAGGACATAAAGTGAATGGAGACCACTAAATTTTTAAAGAGGCACTGGCATTTATCCCATGTACTATAAAGATATGGCATACCTGAGATAGAGAGCAGTTTGGCATCTGGTGCCTACGCTCACCTTAGAAACAAAGCCAACTGGGTGACCTTGGACCAATTGCACTCTCTCTCAGCCCTAGGAAGCAGGCAATGGCCAACCACTTCTTAACATTTGTTCTGAAAACAGCAGGGACTCATCCAGGCAATCACCAAGAGTCAATATTGACTTAAAGCAAAGTGAGGAGTTTACAACTGAATAAGAAGAGTCCTGTTCAGTAAATCATGAGACAGTAGGGGCACAGTAACATCTACTGTGGAATTAAGGGAGAATGTAAGAAAGACACAAGTATTAGTGTGAATTATGAATCTCTTCAATTTCAACTGAAAGAAAAGAGAATAGCACAACCACCAGCAAACTGGTGGACTCAATTACAGCAGTGATGGGATCAGCCATGGAAAATCTTGAAGGAACACGATGGAGACAGATCTTCTGGAGAAGTTCCACCTATGTGGTCACTTCATGATCTCTGTGATTTGCTTAACAATTGGGAGTCCTGGAATTCCCATTGTTAAGTGGCGGGGGTCACAGGATGTTGTACTTTATGACCCAATTACCATCATTAACTGAGGACTACTGTCAGCCTTTCTAGCTAAATGGGGGAAAGCAAATGTCAAAGGTTTTTAAAATTATAATATATTTTTAGAAATGATATGGGTTTATAGTGGATTAGTAATCTTAGCCAACTATTAAGTAATAGTTAAGATTACTAAACCGTTATGAGCCCATATTATTATTATTTAAATGTATTATAATTTAACAGTAAGAATTGCTGTTGCATTCCAACTAGTGTGATAGTTTGGAAAGTGTGAGTTAAGACAGTCTTTAATACAATGTATGATTTTATCGAACGTACTTGTGTGAAAGAAATTAGAATTTTTGTCCATGACAGCAACCATGATGATGCCTCAACAACCTTATGAATGTTGGGGTTCAGAGGAGGCTCTTTCTCTCCCTATCAGGCTGATTATTTTTTTTTAGAAAAAAACACAGCTCTCTCAAACTGCTATTTTTATTTCAAAGGGATTTTCATTGTTGTAATAGTGAAAGCTTCTTTGAAACTCATACAGTCTGAACTTACATAATTAAACCATTCTTCAGGAATAATTTTGATTTTTGTCACTCCCAAAATAGCTAATTTTTGCTAAAAAAATAAAATAAAAAATGGAGCAAGCCTGTATCTTAACATCTCAAAATGTCAGCTAAGCAAAACTAGAATTGCTTCTTTAGGCAAAATGCCTGAATTTGGCAAAATCTTGTATAACCACAAAAAAACAACAACTCTGGAAAAGTATTTTGGTATATGAAGGTAGCCATTTTGTTACGAGCTACTTCACGTTTTGTATGCTGGTTGTGATTTATTAGTGTCCTAACACTGTCTGCAGCAGCAAATCATAAATGTATAAATAGAAATGTGCTTTTTAAACATGAAGGCTGGGGTCACATATCACATGTTCAACAATCATACAATTTGCTCTGTTTGGGCTGACTGTTTCTATCTTGCCTACTATGTTCAATAAACAGACTTAAACAAACCATAACTTAATGTGAAACATGAGCCAGCCATAACGAATCTACATCTGAGATCTATTATGAAGGGTCACTCATGCTTCAGTGGCTAGATATATTCTTGCTGCTGTCTAAAGCAATTTTGTTCTTATTATTTGTTGTACACTGAGTACAAAAAAACTTTGAAAAAACTGAACAAAAGCAAATGAATATAGCTGCCCTATTGCGCTCCTTTAATCTCCTGATTGTAGCACAATTTCTTGAGCAGCAAGGTTAGATTATTTCTCAAGGGCCCTGTTGCAGAAGGAGATTTGAGCCAAGTTAGGTAATTACACTTCTCACATTCAGGTTCAGAACCCCCAGATCCTTCACATAATACTACTGAGGAATAATAGCCATTTTTTAATATTGCTTTTATTATTATAGTCCATTGTGCAGTCAGCCAGATTTTCGGATTGGGTTTGGCATTTTTGTCTGCCTACTGAGTCCTTCCCAATGACCTGGGATAGGCAGATGTGGATGGTTGATTGTGTTAACAGATATCGTCACAGGATGTGAGCTGTTCCGAGTAAAGTTGCCTTTTGCGATTGATTAATGGTGAACTTGTCAATGCTGATTGTGTTCAAGTGATGCTCCAGTTTTGGAATTGAACTCAAGGCACCTATGACTATTTGGACTACAGATGCCTTCTTTTGCTATATTTCTTCTATTTCTAATTACAGGTCTTTGTATTTGTAAGGCTTGGTCTTGTGCAGCCAGAATTAGCTCCTCTGTCACTTTTTAAAAATGTCTTGCTCTTAGACGTTGCCAGGTCTTGTTATTATCTGCTTTCCCTGCTATTTTTAATGTACTGGCCAAGTAATGCTTTGTCCCATGCCTCCTTTCTGTTATTCACTTGGTCTTTCTTATAAGTGAGTTTGGTCTCTCTATTACTCAGTAGACCTTCCTTCTTCACTATCTTCCATATATTCTTACAATGCCATTTTTTCTTCTTCTACCATCTGATGTACTTGCAACATTCCATGCTCACTCATCTGCCTTAGTAAATAGAGCCTGTCAACATTGCTGCATGAATGAAGGGCATAACTCATTGTCATTATTTTTCTGGTCTTCCTAGCCAGGGCCTGTTAGCTCTGCTTGAGTCCAGTCTGTTATTCCAGCTGTGTATCTAATGTCTGGAATTGCTCAGGTATTAATTGCCTTGATTGTATTTCCTTGTTGAGTTTGGACTTTGCAATCTTCGCTCTCTTGATTTCTAACTTTTTCCTTGACTTTAGTGTGCTGGATGTTATTTACTATTATTATAGATAATTCAAAGTAGTCAAGATAGATAATACTAATTTCTCCTCTTATTTTTCCCAAAACAACAACCCTGTGAGGTGGGTTGGGCTGAGAGAGAGTGACTGGCCCAAAATCAACTAACTGCCTTCCATGCCTATGGAAGGACTAGAAGTCAGTCTTCAGATTTCTATCCTGGACCTTAATCACTTTTCAGATCATTGTGGCATTATTGGAAAGGCTAGGACTACAGAGTACACTCAGTCATATACATTATTTAAGCATCAGCTTTTCTTACAACTGTTTAATGATCATAGAGAAACAATCTATGTCACTTAATATAGGAAGATAACATTATTAATATAATCACAGAATTAGGTGCTGAGATTGCTGTGACCAAGTCTTTGTTTGGGGCAGAAATCCAGATCAAAGTAACCTTGATGAATTGTAGTTTACTTGAAGTCTTAAAAAAAAAACCCAAAAGAAGGAGAGTCCACCATTGTTCTGAATAATGGGTTTTAATGTCTATCTGCTAGTATTAGGATTGTTCCCCTTCTCTGTCATTATTCAATTAGAAATTGCCTTTCTATAACTTAAATCTATTATTTCATGTTCGGCAATCTGACTCGTTTTGACCTTCTTGGCCAACACCAGACCATGTACTATTTTAAGTATTCAGGAAGGCTGATGAGCCTAGTTAGATTCTAGTGAATTAAAGCTAAAGCTAAAGCTAAGTAAAGGCAAAGTAATCTTGTGGTTGCGTAAAAAAGTGGATCAAGATGCTTGAGATCAAGAAAATGTTACAAATAACCTAGCAAACTTTATTGGGAAGCATTAAGATGAATTCACGAATTCATGAATTCATATATTCACTTACCACACATATATTCACTTACCAAAATCTATCCTGAAACAAAATGACAAAAAATATTAAGAACAAAAATCAAGATGTCTTCAACATCACCTGGTTATCAAATATATGATAAACACTGATATGTGATATTCAAACATATGATCTAACCTGGTGATGCAGTGATTTGAATGCAGTATTGCAGGCTAATTCTACCCATAGTTTGAAGTGTGATCCTGATGGGCTCAAGGTGAACTCAGCCTTCTATCCTTCTGAGTTTGGTAAAATGAGACCCAGATAATTGGGGGAAATATGCTGATGTTGTAAACTGCTCAGAGAGTGTATTAAAGCACTATGGGGCAGTTTGTAAGGCTAAGGGCTATTGCTAATCTGTTATCCAAACAGATACAAATGGTTGAATGTTATGTCGGTCTCATTGAAGAATTCAAACCATAGCTTTGAGCAATTCAAGGTTTTGAACTATGGTAACAAAGAACATATACACATCTATAAATAATATTCTTCTCCCTAACTGGTATTCTTAAGGAAACTGGAACATTGGGGCCTTAAATATCCTCATAAATATGGAACTTCTTACCAATTATTAGAAGTTCTTATGAGTCATTAAAGCTAATAAACCTATTTTATAGTACAACTGTATATAGATCGTTCTATTTCTACCATTGTTACCAGGATTGGAAACAACGATAAACATTGTTAATGCCAGAGCTAAAAATAATTAAGACTGATTTATTTTAGTAGGTTTTTAAAAATCATGAATCTCTTTGTGTAACTCAAAACATTAAGAAGAAATAAAGGCAAGAAATTATATACTTAAGGTGCAAGATAGTATGACCAGGAAGAGGAAGTGTTGTTTTTAAATACTGGGGGAGGTACAATCAGTTTCTGAAACATAGACTGTATCTCCTAAAGTTGTAGTATGGCACAAGGGACATTTATACTATTCTTTACCATTCAAAACACAGACAATAAATTTTCAGAAAGAATCCCATTTTTAGCACTAGTACTGAGAACATACAATATCCTTACAGTCACAGCATATCTCCAATAAGATTTTTAACTGCATACAGCAATAATATTGTAGGGTTTATATTGAGCTATGTATGTATTGGGGGTGGGTGAGTTGTACAAAAGACCACATTAGGGGACCCTTTCTAATCAGAAAGGTGAACAGAGAACAAACAAAGTTGCAATGATAGGCTCTAGAAACAAGGCATGTCTTGCAATAACAGCTACATGCCTTGTGTAATCAAATCAGCTCCATAGGAGACCTGGAAGAATCCTGAGGAAAGCAACAGAAGACAAAGAAACCCTTTGATCAGCCAGGCTGACTCAGTCTCTTTTAGATATGCTGATTCAAAATATAAATAGAGACAAACTGCTTGCAAAAATCATGATGTCTTGCAGATTCTCTCCAACTAGGTCAGTAACGCAGAGATATACTCTGTCAGGGCAGCATGATTCAGAAAGTCAGAGGCATAGCCTCTTAATATGGGGTATATACACAGCAATTTTCAAGCAGAAAACCCTTGGTTAGTCACTAATAGCGGTAAAACCCAATCAGCCGGGACATCACCAGCCAGGCAATGATTTGAAATGATTTATTTGAGAGTATTCAAAACTATGGGATATGGGAATCCCACAGTGTTTTCCAGCAAAGAACAATTCATATAGTTGGATGAAGATGGGGTGAAGCTTATCACATCGCATGCCACCTGTTGCTGCTTCTTATTTCTCTAAATGGTAGTAGATAAAGATGCTCACCTGCTCCTCCCTGTGCATAATTCGTTCCTTTCCTAAATGCTTCTGCTCTGTGCCAGCAAATGTCCTTGTCAAATGAGTCCAGGTGGTCTCAGGACATGCATTGGATTAAAATCTGGTCTGCAGTATAGAGACTGAGAGGGGGGAAAAAGCCCTCTGTCTTAGTTCATAGATAAAACAGTGACTGTTCAATTCTGAAGACAGAAACCTTGTTGGGAACAGCAGGCTCTTCTAATCTCTGTCTCCTCCAAAAATTGTAATGCTGAAGCTAGAACAGGAGGAAGGTAGATCCTTATGTTTTATCTGCATTTTGGCATAAGGTGAGAATTTCACCTTCTATTATGCTTCTAAATTTAACCCAACGGAAGAACACAACCGTCCATTGAAATTCTGTGCTATCAACACCCTATCATATGTGCATATCAATGGACCAAGGTATTCACAACTTATCTTCTTTTTTCAACTTTCCTGACCCCATAGATAGGAAAGATGTCAGCTGCTGGTTTTGGAAAAAAAATCCTTCTGTGTTTTGAAAGAGCTGTGCCCCTTAATGTGGACAAGGGAATAGAAGACCCTTGTCCATGCAGTAGATACTCATCTTGAGTATGATCTCCTTCTCTCACTGGGGAACTAAAAATAACATTGTGAAATGTAAAATGTTTTTACCAGTTTCTAGACTTCCAGATTCATTCATTGATTCATTCATTGATTCATTCATCAATCACATTTTTACACCACCCATCTCAGCTAAATGACTCTGGACAACTTACAATAAAAACATATTATATAATAAAAGCATAAAAAAGGACAAAGTCAAAAACAAGATGTAAAAGGTAAGAGTTACAGTATTAAAAGTTAAAAAGTTAGGAAGGTGGAGTAAACACCCTCAAAACCAGCACCTCTGGTTTTTGGCAAAAATGCACCACAGCGAACAATGGATTCGCTTAATGACTGCTGCATTTGTATTTATGACTATCCTGTTTGTTTAATAACCGCTGCAAAACAAAGTGATAAAATTAGATCAGTCATGTGACCAGCATGTTTTACGACCATGATGACTTAGAACCATAATGGGTAGGCTCCATTACGGTTATATCTGAAGGACTACCTGTATTTCAACTTCACCACCTTTCACTATTTGTTAAACAAAGATTAAAGAATTTAAAAAGTTATTTTAACTTATTTTCTGTGAACCTAAGTAAAAGCATTTTGTTATGAGGAAGATGGGAGCCACAAATTTTATAACCTCTTACAATTCATTCTCACTTACTGATGAAACAGTTTGTCATAAGACACATCTTATTAGAAGCATAAGTTAGGTGTCCCATTCAAACTTCCTAATGCAGGTGGTTGTCCTGATCCCTTCCTGCAATAATATTGCAGACTGCTTTCAATTATCTAGAAACTCTTCAGTGACACACATATGGTCTTAAGCACAGTTGGGGATGGGGGGCGGGGGGATGACACACAATATATGCAGTTTCTGTGGCAGTTTTTTCCATCCCTTGCTTGCCCTGAAGGGAGATCCTCATCAGCCATTCTTTCCTGCCAGATTGTGTTACCATTTACCACTATTTTTTTAACTTCTATATGCCATTTCAGGGAATATTACCTATAACCTTGTGGACTTAGGGGCTCTTCTGTGATCCTTCCTTTGGCAAGGAACCCAGTGTCACTGTTATTTATTTGTGCATACCAATAAAGTACAGCTGGTTGTATCTTTAAGCATTTTGGTTCCTAATTTAAGTGGGCACTTTCCCCACAATACTGTCTTCCATTTAATAGCACAAATCTGAGGGGAAAATGCACCAGCAGTAACCTCCATTATTGGCAAAATCACATGAGAATTCAAGAGTATTTTTATGACTTGTAGAGAGACTGAATTCACACACACACACACACACACACTGGGGGGGGGGGGAGAAGGGAGGGAGAACACTCTCAGATAACTCCTAACGGTATTGTTTTTCCAAAACAAACAACCCTCTCTCTTTTATTTGCTCCACTCCACAAGATAAAAATGTATTTATATTTAATGCGAGTTACCTACTGCCTCAATGCAGACAAAATCTGTCTCATGCTGCTACAGGTCAACAAATCAGCTGGATCTGGTCAGCTAATCATCTTTTAAAAATATAATTATACTGATAGATTTAAAAATAAAAGTAAAATTAAAATCAAGAGGAAGAAAAAAAAAAGGAAGAAAGAGAAAGTACAAAAAGAAATAGCCTGAACCTCTTTACAGCTGTCACGAAAACACTTGTAGATTTATCTTTCTCCAAAATTACATTGTGACTCATTCTATAATATATTCTGTCCAATTATCAAAACCATAGTTCATGTTCATTTTTTTCTGTTTTGTGCAAAATGTCCATATTGTCTCTTTTGCTAATCAAACAGGTCAATTTGGCCATCTCATCAAGTTATATTATCTCCATTAACTATTTCACCATTGTAGATGTTGTCAAATCTCTTCAGCTTTGGGTGTACAATAATCTCACTGAGGTTATCATATATCAAAACAAAATGCCGCCATGTTTTTCGAACTGTCTATCCATCATCTGTCCAATGAGGAAAACGTCTGGTTTCAGTTGTATGCTAATCTTTAAAATCCTCTGAATCAGTACATGCATTTCAACCCAAAATTTTCTACCTTTTTTTCATGCCCATCATGGTAAAATGATCCTTCTTGTTGTTCACATTTCCAATATAGATTTGAAGTAACTATATACTTTCTAGATATTTTTTCTGGTGTTACATACCAACAGTATATCATTTGATAAAATACCTCTTTCAGATTATAACATAATGTAAATTTCAATCTTTTCAACTATATACAGTAGCTTCCCATTGTTCCTCTATATATTATAACCAAATTTTGCTCCATTTATCATACAATCTTTCATTTGTTCTTCTTTTTCAAATTTCAATAAATGCTTATACATTTTAGCAATCACTTGTTCATCGTTTGTCAACAATTCTGTTTTAAAATCAGGTCCAGAATATTCACTATCATAAATTTTGTATATTTGGAATTTTCTGATAACTGTAAATAGGATAAACATTGACAGTTATGTCCCTCTGCCATCCACTGTCCCCTTGATTTCATTTTTTATTACCTTTGATAGAATTCTGGTATCTCATGGTATCTTAAACATTTATGTCTGCTTATTATTTTTGCCTATAAAATGCTTCTTCTGCCGAAAGCCACAAATGTGTTTTTGAGCACAACCTTGATTAGTATCTATTCCATGTTCTCAGTACGGCATACATAATAGTGATTTTTAAAATACACATTAACTTTAACTTTATTGTACTACAAATATCCATGCCACCCAAATTTCACGTAATGTACTTCTAACTCCAAAAGATTTCTATTTTTCAGCAACACCAACTTTTCATCCGAATCAAACAACAACATGCAAAGTACAATTTCAAATCAGGTATAACAATCCTCTTTTTTGCATCTTATAATGTCATTATTTAACGTGCATTTTTCTTTCCATACAAACTTTGATATATTATTTTGCCATTGTTGAAATGGTGAATCAGTTGCCAAAAAAACTAGTATTGTCTGAAACAAAAACATAATTCTAGGCAATATGTCTGTGGAGATTCTCAGTCATCTAGGTCATAGTTGTCTCAAAGGTATTTTTCAAAGGCAACTGGACTAGTTTTTTCCTTGAGGAAGAAGAACGAAATGTTTCGTTTCACTTTCAAGAAACTTCATCAGCTGTGATGGCGAAGGTGGGAGAATGAAAGGATAGGTACAGTTTCTTGGATGAGAAACGAAACATTTTGTTCTTCTTTCTCAAGGAAAAAAATAGTCCGGTTGCCTTTTGAAAAAACACTTTTGAGATTCTAGGCACAGCTGATGAAATTTTTACCACAGAAATTAACTCCAACAATGACAACTGTAATCTTAACATATTTTGTAAACTTTATTATATGATATAGTTATTTTGCAATAATATAGAATTAATTTTGTCATTGTAACCCTCAGATACTTTATTTTTTTTGAATCTTAAAACCAGTTTGCTTAATCAATTCTATTTGATCCTTTATGTTTATATTTTTGTTAACATTGTCTTCTGATTGTTACTCTTAAAACTTGCTAGTGTACAAAATTATTTTAATTTTTCTGTTAATGTTTCCATTTCCTTTTAGTGGATCCCTCAGATTCAACAAGTCATCAGCGAATGCCCTTAAAAGAAATCTTGTAAGTTTCTTTTGTAATATTTACTCCCACAATTCTCTCATCTTATCTTTTATCACTATTCAATATTTCAAAAACTAAAATTAATAAGAGAGGAAACAATGGCCATTCCTATCTTCTCCTTTTTTTTATATATCTCATAGGATTTTGTTAAATTTCCATTGAGAATTATTTGTGCATTCTGTGAAGGGTCGATCAATCTTACCTTTAAAAAAATTGTCTTGAAAATTTACATCTTCCAAAGCTTCAAACAGAAAGGCCCTGTCAAATTGTCACAGGCCTTCTCTATGTTTAAGAAAAATCAGTGTAGCTTGTTTTTCATTATGTTGCTACAAGTATTAGAAGGATCGAAAACATTTCTTGTATTTAACTGTTTTTTTAGGTAAAAACTCAAATTGATCCTCATGAATCCTCATTGTTGGAAAATCATTTTCAACCTCTCCCACCAAATCATAAACAACTTGCCCTAGGCATAAAAGCCTAAATAAAATAGAGTTTGTTTTATTTTGGAAAGGGTGTAAAAGTTCATCTTCAATGCATTTATAGCAAGAAGCCAGTAACATCTGGTCGATGGACTTTTCTTGTTTTTGACTTTTTTTTTTTTGGTTCACAAATTTCCCTTATTTATTTATTTTTTTATTTTATTTTTCGATTTGTATACCGCCCCTATTCCGCAGACTCGGGGCGGTTCACAGCAAATATAAAAACATA
>JANHFL010006503.1:219262-253969 GCA_032468155.1 Oxyrhabdium leporinum | reverse complement strand
ATGACGTCTTTTGGAGCAAAAGATAATATAAGACCCAATCTTATTTTCGAGGAAACACGGTAGCATTCAATCATGTGCAAACAAACTGAGTGAAGAGACAGAGGAACCATGAATGGAAGCAGAACTATGCAACTAAGCAAAAATAGCTCCCCAAACAAGTAGCCAAGACTGATGAGAGATGAACAAGTACAGATCTTTCCCCCTTCCCTTGGCTCTCATTAGAAAAATACATGGCTTTTATTATATTTAGCGACACACCCTAGCCTGCAGGCCCCTAGATCCATTAAAACTACCATCAAATTGAAAGCACATCCTGATACAGCAACTCTTCCCAATATAAATAAACTAAATGAAGCCACAGGAAGTTTTGCAATAGCAGCACATTTTTTTAAGTTTTCTTTTGTAAATTGTATTGGTTGTAACCTAATAAAGGAAGAAGTCTACTTATTAATTTCACAGAGGCTGTGAAATGTAAGGATTATGATAGTTTGAGGATTAAAAGAAAAAGAATGAGAGCGACACGGGGAGTTCTGAAAAATAATGAACATCATAAGCAGAACAAACTGAGTGTTCCAACATATTTTGCTGATACGAGTATGAAGAGGCCCAATTAACCACAGTAGAAGCAAATGCACATCTAGTAGCAACAGGTATTTCCAAATCTTATCTTTAACCTGTGGAGGAACTCCAGGCAAATAGGAAAATCCTGGAGACAGGTGCTTATTAAAATTCAAGCTAGTTTGCTCATGTATAGAAACAATACAAGAAAGAAATGCAAGAAGTCCTTTCTCACTTATCTGACTCCTCTTTAACTCTGTTCACCTTTTGTTTTACCACTGATTAGGACAATTCCAGTGAGTACATTTCACTGGTATAAATGATTGTATTAGGCTTGGATCTGTCACACAAATTTAACTGCCTGAAAGTAAGGCCTGAGGACAACAGCCCTCTCTCCCTGCTAGTCCACAACATACTGCCTCCCGAATAGCCATCATGGCTAGTAGCTGTATCCTCCATAAAGAATTTGTCCACTCTCCCTTAAAGCAATCTAAATGTATGACAATCATGAGAAACTTAATTCAATGGTTTAACTCTGCTGTGTGAAGAAGATGCATCTATTCTACCAAATCCAGCTTCTGTAGATGATCCCACTTTTAAAACAGGGAGGGAAAGAGATTGATTTCCTCCTCGGCTTCTGTCAGCCCTTTGAGATAGGCTAGGTCAGGAAACAGACATTACAAGGATCACAAGAATGCTACTTTATTGTTGTAGGACAGGCCTGTACAACAACATGCAGCCTGCCAAGCAGTCTTGTGCAGCCAGGTGCTTTTTGAAAATGCAATCAAACCATTGCAGCCACTGCCAGGAATGCTCTGCCATCACTGCCTGGAAAGACTCCAATGGCTGCCTGACATGGTCAGATTCCTCACTGTCGCAAGGCTGCTAGTCACCAAACAACTCAGTGCAATAACTATTCCTTTATGGCTTGCAATTGTTTTTAATTTATCAATGTGGCTCTTTCTAACCTGAGTTATAGAGGTCTCTTGTAGGGGGAGATAACAACAGTCTTCCCTTTGCTTTCTCTTATGCCAATCAGAATCAAAGCCTTAACTTACATTAAGTTTCTTTTTCTCGCACCTTCCTCTTTCCCAGGTCTGAGTACCCTTTTAAGTCATTAATGGCTCCTGAGGAGTACCTTTGCAAGGATTAGATTTGCATTTCTCTACAGCTTCTCCCACACCATGCTGCTGTACATTATGTATCTATTTTGCTTTTGCTCTTTTTTTTCCCTTCAAACAAAAATGGCAAAACATTGAAGCATTTCCTTGTACATAATTGTTCCAACCTTTCCGTCACTTCAGCTGCCCATTTCTGGACCACTGCCAGGTCCCTAATATACATTTCAAAGATCTCAGAAATAAAATGGTGCAATCTTAATTCAATAACAAGATAATTTTCTCACATGTGTGGCAGCTGGGTTGCATTTGGAAAGAACATCTGGATCTCCCAAACGATTGAGCATTTATTGCACAATAAACAATGGCCTTTAGACACTCCTCTCTGAAATCTTTAGGGAACGAATTCTCTTTTGTTTACCAAAGAGCCTGGATTTCTAAAAGCTTCCTATTATCTATCAGTCGTAAAAACATATGACACACAGCAAATGAAAGAAATGCAAAACAAAGGCCAGGTACTGCATACATACAACTGTTTACTAGATTAAAACTATCACAATATTAACATGAAGCTTTGGGTTTTTTTCGCAGATCGTTAAATTACTTGGGTTGATAGGTTAGCCAGCATAAAGAGTATTGTACAACAACAGAAATATGATTGAAATTAAAGGTAATACATAATGAAATATTGCGCATTAGTATGTGCCTTGCCTGATAAGTTGCATTTTCCTTATATAGTACAGGAAAAAAACTACATTTTTA
The DNA here is from genome assembly GCA_032468155.1 of Oxyrhabdium leporinum. Taxonomy (NCBI): domain Eukaryota; kingdom Metazoa; phylum Chordata; class Lepidosauria; order Squamata; family Cyclocoridae; genus Oxyrhabdium; species Oxyrhabdium leporinum. The sequence continues at coordinate 251,531 of JANHFL010006503.1, read as the reverse complement.
CTTATGAATCACTGTTAGGTTCATACTGCTGCTAACAACACAGCTTAAGATGCCCATCCATTTTATAACACAGGGCAAAAGCTTCTATTACTTCTATAACTAGAAATGCTTGGGATTAAATATGGACTCCTTTCTATTCATGGTAGCACTCTATTTTTATTATTCCTTGACACTGTTATAGTCCCTATTTTATGCATGTGTTTATGTCTAAGATCAGGTTAGGAACTAAGCTACAATTTGATATATTTTTATTGAATATTTCACAATTGCCTGAGTTCATAAAATGTGCTTTAAGCTAAAATCAAACAGTCAGTGAGAGGTACAAATCAGGTCTGTTTGCCTGTGTGTGTATTTTTTGGGGGGCAGTGGGAGTGGGGGGGCTCATTTTCATTTATCTAAGTAATATTTGCTAGTGACACTCACTATGCCTTAAAGTTGAGCTAATAATTGTAATTATCAATTATTAAGCTCAATATACTGGTGTTGGGATATCCATCTAATCCTTCTATCAATTCTTCACCTACTTACAGTTGCTTTATAAGCCAAACATAATTGAATCTCTGTAGGGCTATTAAGGATAAACAAGTATCATACTTCTTATATGTGGACCAAACCTCTGGAAATGACTTCTAATGCAAAAGACTGGTCATTTCTGGAGTTGAAGATATGTAACTGCAGTTAAAAGCTAAAGCATGGTTCACACATCCTAGTTAACTCATAAACCATTATTTTCGGTTGTTACAAAACACTAAGTATAAAGCAAAGAAACCACCCTAACATGACCTATGTATATCTGTAGTAAAATAAATGTATTCAGAATTAAACACAAAGAGGGATTTTAGGTCACCAGAAAGGTTCCTGGCAAAGAGCACTTATGCATGCATGCAGTAACAGAAGAGGAGGAAAAACATAAGAAATGCATTTAGAGACCAGACTTGTCTACTGTAGTGTCCTATTTCTCACAGCACTCAATACCTCTGGGAAGCTGGGAAATAGGAGGAAATAATCTCTTTGATCCCTTCCTCTCCCCCTTCTCCCCAGTAACTGGTTTTCATTCAGAGGTTTTGATCCTTAAGGTAACATATATCATCATGATGAGTAGCCTTTCCTCTATAAATTTATCCAAATCCTATTAAAAGATATTCATGCTAGCTAAGCATCATCTCCTCTGGTAGCAGATTCAGTAATTTATTACGAGTTTCAGATTGTGTATTCCACACATCATCTGTGAAGAATTTGGAAGAAGTAAGTGATTTTGTTGTCTCTTAAGGAGGCACTGAGTTGTTTAATATGATGAAAATCTCTTTCTCAGGTACTGATCAGTAGAAAACCACTTAAGGATATCATTACCTAAAGCAATTTCTATTACCTTTTGAAATTGTAGCATAAGATTAGATCTGAGAGAATTACTGTAAGGAACTGAGGAAGGAAGAGCAGGAGGGATTTAATGACGACCTGATCAGGCAGCCTGATTTGATTTGATAGTGACTTAGTATAGTTTAGAGAGCTAGTTTTCTGCAGTGGTTAAGGAGCCTTGGTGGCACATGACTTAAAATGCAGTATTGTACGCTAACTCACTGCTCACTGTGAGGAGTTTGATTCTGACTGGCTCAAGGTTGACTCACCCTTCCATCCTTCTGAGGTCAGTAAAATGAGGACCCAGATTGTTGGAGGCAATATACTGACTTTGTAAGCCACTTAGAGAGGGCTGTAAAAACACTATGAAGCAGTATATAAGTCTAAGTGCTATTGCTATCACACTAGAAACCATCAGACCATGGGTTTTAGTCCCATCTTAGGCACAAAACCAGCTGGGTAACCTTGGGCTGGTCAGCTCCCACTCATCTCCAGCATGAAGCCTTTAACTGTTCCCCAGCTCTGCCTGCTCTTCTCTTATATAAAAAAAAAAACTATTGCAAAGAATGCTGCTTCTCTGCATTCTTAAACAACTACCTTTTCCATTCTCTTGGAGATAAAGAATTAATACAATCAAAGAAGAAAATGCAGGAGATATATTGAAACCCACAGCACTGTTTACTAACTAGGGTGGGGTGCAACAGAGGCCAGGGTTCATCTGTCATTATTAGTCATCTTGCAGAAAAGGGATTTGTGCAGATTCCAGGTGTCAAGTCCAAGCTGAGAAAAAGCACCAATTCTTCCTCTTCTATGTAGTTTACATTTTTAAAGAAAAATTCTGTCCTACTTGTCTCTTCTGACATCTACATATGCTTTAGAGACTATACAATAAGTCAGTTCATCCCAGCATACACACAGCTGCACATAAAGGCTGTAGTGCTGGAAGGACAAAATACCTAAACCTAAATGTGATAACTCAATATGGATAACTCAAAGGATTAGTGAAATTTGTTTGAATGATGCTTAACGGATCAGGTTTTTTTAGGCTCTTGAAGGAAACTATCAGTCTAATTAAATCTGCAGCCTCAGAAAAGTGAGCAAGGAATGCTGAATTTGCTTGCCTTTAAGGTGAAATTCATGCTGGTTTAGATCCAGAGGAACTTCACTACAATCATTTAAGTGGAAATACTATTACTGTATTGATTAACTGAACATGGTTTTATAAACAGGTACAAGATAATCAGCAAGGCAGTTTTTAACCCCAGGAGTTACAACAACCTTGCAGCAATTGATACTGTTGTTGAAAACTCTTCCCCTGATTTCCCCCCCCCCCCACTTTAATGCTATAACATTATATGGGGGGGGGATGTGCATCTAAAACCAAGAAGCATTTATCATGGGGTCTTGAAGGTTCATAGGAACAGTGAGAGGTGGACCCTCCAAAACAAAAGTGCAGTTGCTGTTGTTCTCAATGTTTTGAAATCTTGATTTCATATCTCAACACAAATAGACAACAGAGATTTGATTATTTTTAATCCAAAGATGTACCAGGTCAATTTTATGTTTACTCAGAAGTAACTCCTACTAAGTTTATAGGACTTAATCCATAAAACTACTCAACTTATCCAGGAATAAATATCCATGAAATAATAAACAACATGCATTAGTCCTTTTTTGTTGTTTTTTTTCTGTCCAGAGTTATTCTAACAAAAACTAAAATTGGGAGAAGTCAGTAGGGCGCACATGCGCTGCACTTTTGGAAATAATTAGAAACTGTATTTCAAAACATTCATTTTCGTGGACATGCCTATGGCAAGTGAAAAGTCCCACAGCTAGTTATTAAGATGGGGCATCTGTACTCTAACAAAATCCTATCTATCATACTACTGACCTCCAAGCAACACATTAGTTTGTTGCCCAGATTTTGGAACACACAATTGCTACAGTATTTTGTCTTGAAACTGTCTGAAATCAGATCACATTTACTTTCCTACTTATGAATTGTATAATAGCTTTGTAACTTTCCCCCTGCTTTAGTTTAGGTTTCAGTATTAGGCTGTGTAACAGGCCATTTGAAATATATGTGTGCAATCAATCAACCAAGGAATTATCCAAGATGATAGGTAACTATAATGTGCCCTCGTAATTTTTGATGCTGCAATCATTTTTGCATATTCCTGGGCTTAAATTTGTACTTTTCTTTCACTGAATTGGCTTATCAACAGTTGCAGCCCAAGGGAATGGTATAATGTATTCTAGGTCAGGAAACCAGTTTCTAACAGAAGAGGGTGGGGAAAGAGCTACAGGCTCGTTTGCCTGTTTCCAAGGCTATTTTTACATGTATATATTTTAAAGATGTGACCTGATTTTATTCAAAAAGACCAAATACCCACTACTCTGAATTTCTTCAACTTGTACATGTATGAAAGCCAGCCCTAACAAGCCTGCCTCCTGCAAGTGAGAAGGCTTTTTTTTTTTAAAAAAAATATATTCTAATGTGAATAATCACAGTGCCACAATAAGGCTTAGAAAGTTGTCACCTTTCTTTCTTCAGTCAAGTGCCTCAGAAGTGTCAACTGGAATTTTATCAAGTTCTGCATATGTACATTTTAGACACTTACTCTTGCTTCCAGGCAAAGCTGGACAACTGTCTCCCATCAGGTCATTTCTCTTGGCAACAGTGAATGGAACTGCCTCCTCAGTTATCAGCTTTGTGCCTCTCATAAATCACTGGGGCCAAATGGTATTTTTCCTAAAGTTTGGAAGGATTTCAGGAGCAACATATCAGGGTCACTAACGAAAAGGCACAATTTATCATGAATAGCTACTTTTCCACAGGTGTACTGGAGAGTAACTAGTAATATATTCCTCTCTGAAGAAAATATAGTTTTGGCATTACTGACCATTGCAGCTAGTGACATATATTTCCTGGGGTAGCTTGAAAGCAAAGGAAGCTATTAAGTCCGAGCTGCCGCACAGTCTCACAACAAATTATTTAGGCTAGTGATTAGGAAAAACATGCAGGCTTTAATGCTTCTTTTGAGAAGCTAGGGTGCTTAAGTGTGTAGCCCAAGGCTTAAAATATGAATTGGAATAACAACGTGATATAAAAATTGAGAAGGGAAAGGGAGAGAATAAAAACATTTTAAACCTATAGAAAAAAACATATAGTTATCGCTACAGAAATGTACTAGGTATTTCTGTATTATAAATATTCATCAATATTGTGATTAAATAAATCAGAAGATAAATTTGACTTCTTGGCAAATCCGTCTGCCATCAGTCAACTTTTTTGACAGTAACAATGTGCTGCAAAAAAATGTTATTTTTAAAAACATTTTTTATGTTTTACAGTATTATATGTAGTTAGTAACATAGGGAAGGATGGCAGAGCAGAAGATAAAGGAGGAAGCCTATGCTTTGAATACACAATGCCCAAGTGCAATCCTTTATTTCTCCAAGCAAAATGTAACATGTTTCTAAAACTGTCAGTGAGTTCTTCTTGGAACATAATAACTTTAGAAAGCAATTACATATATTAATTTGAGTTTGAGACAAGGTTTAATATTTTCAGTGTCCATATTCTGTTGAACTATTACATTGAAATTCACAGCTGGACAATGGAATTGGATTCTCTGTGCCATTCTTATTGCTAAGAGACTAATCCTTTAACAGTGGAAAGATAAATTTATAGACCTAATTCCTCAGTGGACTGAAGATCTGCTGTTACTTGTAACGGGATGCATTTTCTTACAGACCTACATTATATATAGACAATTACAGTGAAAATGGTCATCTATTCCTGCAACTATAGTATAAAATTTCAGATACATAATGCTGTTGTTCTCGTGCATTTTGTCCTCCTTTCCTTCCCTTTTACTATTGTTTTAGTTTTTTCTCTTCATTAAATAAAGGCAAAAAATAAAAACAACCCAACCCATTGCCAGTCAATTTAAAGAATACAAAGTTAGATAAACCAGAGGGTGGACTTGTGCTGCCTATCAATTATGTAGAGTTTTGAAAACAGAAAGAGAATGGAAAAGTCAGTAGGAATGATGAGTCTCTGGTTTGGACAATGTTTTTAGAGCAGACCTGTTTTAAATACATTGTATAACATTTCTGGGGGGGGAGGGGTTTCCCCCCACGAGCCTTGTGAAATTATTGGATGGAAAGGTCACACCTTTTTCCTACAGATGTACTTGTGTCAAAATATCCATAGGAAAAATGGGCTTGGAAGAAGAAAAAAAGTAAAAGGAAATGAATGGAAATATTACAATTGGTTGTGTATAAGTCATGGTTGTTGATGACTTTTAATGGAGCTGGGACAAGGGTAGTGAGATGTCCTACTTGATCTCTCACTGGCTTTTAAAATCATGGTATCCTTCTGGTTTACCTGTTAGGATTAGGAGTGCTTTGGTGGGTTTTCCTCCTTTTGCTGTGGTCAAATCCATTGGGTTTCGATGGAGGGGACAGAGTTCAAACCAGAGACCCATAGTATTAGGCACATCTCAGGCTTTCTTGCCCTTCTTGTTTAATGTCTACATCAAAGCACTAGGTGGGTCATCCATTGATTTTGGGCATGATATTATTAGCTCAGAATGGATGGCAGACACACCTTGTGGGATATTTTTATTATTTAGTTGTGTGAATTTTCTCCAGATTTTCTTTGTGGATTATAGAATTTATGTTTTATTGTTTTTTACTGTTGTATCCTATAAAACAGCTGCCCAAGTGGTAAAGACTAGGGCAGCCTATAGATTTAATCAATAAATATACAAGTACAGAAGGAATGAAAAAGTATCAGAAGATAAATTCATCTCCCAAGAGAATGAATGGAGAGTAGACATAAGGAAAAATAATGTGAAAGCTGTTTGGAACAGAGTGTATTTTTTATTCCTTTGCTGAGATCTGCATAACATTGCTTATCCTCAAAAGGAGATGGATATTTACATATCTATGTGTGCACATAGTTATAGCTGGAATTTTGAAAAGGAATGCTGAATGGATTAACATTCCTGAAAAATTAAAGAGGTTCCAGAATGTCTGGAAGTGAAAAATAAAGAATGAGAAAGTCAAATGCTCACACCCAATAATGACCTATTATAGGTAACAGAAGGTATCAGAGGAGAATATTTTGGTTTCTGTAATCCTGCTATTCTTTGAACCACTTGAATTGGAAAGTGTTTGTTACAAAAAGGGTAAGAATATGGTCACAATATCACAATTCAAGTTCACTCTTTTGTGCATTTGTGAGATATATGAGGTTGAGGTGCATTTTGTGCATTTGTGAGGTACATGTGGTTTGCATTGCAAAGCCACATATACCATCTTGTCTGTTTTATCCCCCACTACCCATTTCTCTCCCTACTTGAGTGATTAGCTCACGCTCCCAGAAAGATAGATTTTCCTTCCAGAATGCACCCAAGTCAGAAAGTTACTATGCTTACAATATTAGTTTTAATACATCCACACTCCCACACGTCACTCCCACTTCTTTTCTTTCTTTTCTTTCTTTTCCTTCCTTTTTTTTCTTTCTTCCTTTCCAGAAATTGAGTGGGGCTCTGCTTGCTCCAACCCTTTACATGCCTAAGGCAGTGAGCCACTTCAGGAAACTGTTGCCAGCTTGTGTTTATGAGCGCTTGACAAGAGATAATTTTCCATGGGGATAGTTTAAATAACCAAGTTCCAGGAGAGGTGTGATCCTCAAGTACAATGAAAACAATTCCCTTTTCTTCAGTGTGCTAGGATCCAAAATTATTTTGTAAGCAATACAAATAATTTTCAAGGAAACGGATTTGCAACTTGCCTGAAATTCTTGGAAATTAATAATAGCAAGGCCATGGTTCATTAAGGCTAATAAGATGGGCATGGTTGGCACTGTTGCTTATGTGATGATACAGAATGTGTGCACTAAAGATCTCTAGTTGTTGAACCACATTCATTGAGTCTCTTTTGTGTACGGACATAGCTAGAGCAATAGCACTTAGACTTATATACTGCTTCACAGTGCTTTACAGACATCTCTGTCAGCATATTGCCTCCAACAATCTGGGTCCTCATTTTATTGAACTTGGAAGAATGGAAGGCTGAGTCAACCTTGTGGCAGTGAGATTCAAACTGCTGAACTGTTGCAGTTGGCAGTCAGCAAGATTAGCCTGCAATACCACCATGGCTAAGTGTGTGCTCTGTGGCCACTAGTAGTATTTCTTGAATTGATCTCTTGGTTTTAATTTTGAATTACCTATGCTGTGTGTTCTACATAGTAACAGCCTTTCTCCCTTGGCTTCATTACAGTATAGTATCCTGTAAAAACATCAACTGGAAATCTTATTTATAAGAACTTCCATTGGCTTGTTTAAAATGAATCAGCTACCAGCTCCAGCTACCTTGGATTTGCTTGACTTGTTAAAGGGTTTTGTCTTCCATTGTATAAAAGCAGCAGGGTATGTTCTGCATCTGACTGAAATGGTAGTGAGAATAAATTATTTAAATAGCTAGAACATCTGATTCATAGTTTCTGCAAATACTTTTGGTTCAAATGGCCCATAGGCCTAACATTCATCCATAATTGGATCACATCTCCCTACTCCAGTATCAAATGAAATACATGAACAGAATATGCACTTTTTAAAGGTTTTATATACACTCTTAAAACAATATAATAAGATAAAAATGAGACCATGTAGTTAACATACCCAAGGGATTTAAATTCAGTGTAATCACAGGCAATCACCATTCCCTGAGACTCCCACCAGCAACACAATTGTGATTTCCCCTTCATCTCTTCTTAATTTATAAGCTTTTTGGAACAGATTCCTGTTACATGCATAGCAGTGCCTAATTTTTCTCACAACTGAAAAACACTACAAAAACATACATACAGACACAAACATGTTACTGTGAATACCTGGTGCAGTGGTTGTCAAATTTTATTCTGTGGCTGACTTAGAAGCCTAGCAGGACTTCCTCAAGGAAAGATAAATAATGGAGGACAAGTTTCTCTGAAAGGCAGCTGATCTGCTATTACCAATGTCTTCCTGTGCAGTCATAGGAGAGAGTTAGCCAAGTCACAGTTGGGACAAATCAATGAAGTTAATAATCCTTGGCATAAATCCTGCTTGGATGCCAGTGTGGGACTTTTAATAAGCTTACTGCAATTGTGCACTTTGTTGATGTATTCCAGACAGACATTATTTATATTTCTCATAATTCCTCAGAATAGCTTTTTGCAAGCTGGGCATCTTCCAATTTTGGACATCAATTCGTAGAGAAGCCCCAACATGGCTATATTAGTTACCTATTCTGGGAATTGAAGTCCACAGTTTTTGGGAACACTCACATGACTGAAGACTGCCTCAGCATAATTCCATGTTGGAAGCACTGTTGGAAACCAATAACAAACTCCAGATACTTTTTTTTTTAAGTAGATGATTATAGATGTTACTTACTGCATTGGTGTACATGATAAAATCTGCATCCCAAGAATCAGAAATACATTAGGAATTCTGTGGAAAGAATTCACAGCATTTGCAATGACTGATACTGATGTTAATTGGCTGTCTTCTCATAAAGTTGTCCTGCTTGAATAGCAGAATCAATTTTCATTGGGTTTATCTACAAAATATTTATACGGAAGAAAAATTAATTTGCAATTTCAAATGCTGGAGCTCCCTAGGACCTTGGAATAGTCCATTTTCCCATTCACAAGGAAATCCTGCTTTACACTTGTTCTCCTCTGACTTCTTTAGTAAGTGCCAGGGGTAACTCCATTAGTGAATCCGAACACACAGTCCTTTTAGACAGCTATACAATCCATATACAATAACACCTAATTTGCTTTACAAGTAGTCTTCAACTTATGACAATTGAGCCCCAAATTTCTGTTGCTAAGCAAAAGTTGTTAAGTGAATTTTGCCCTATTTTACAACCTTCCTTGTCACAATTGTTAATTGAACCATTGCAGTTGTTAAGTGAGTAACACGGTTGTTAAGTGAATCTGGCTTCCCCACTGACTTTGCTTGTTAGTAGGTGCCAAACGATGATCACATCACCTTGAAACACTGCAACCCTCACAAATCTGAGCCAAGCATCCCAGTTTTGATCACGTGACTGTGTCAACACTGCAAAGGTCATGTGAAAAATGGTCATCTTTTTACTGCCATTGCAAATTTGAACGGTCACTAAATGAAATGTTGTAAGTTGAGGATTATCTGTATGTACAATTTGTAGAACAGGAGTATTTTCCCCATTTTTGTGTGCAATGGGGATGAGGAGACTTTTGCTATTCCAAGAACCGTCATTGCTCAGAGGGTGTGGAACTGACTGCTTGGTAGTTTTAGTACTCTGCTATTGGTCAGTTGAAAGATCACTGATTGGCTCATGGTGTCCCATGCCTGATTTTTCCATGCTGAAATGATCGGATGTGACAACAATTGCAAACTGTTCTCAAGTGAATGGCTTGGGGAGTGAAAACAGTAAAATGTGGAAATATGGCACATTGGCACAATAGGCATTTAATTGACATTTAAAACATGTAAGTGGCTGTTGCTGACGTAATAAACTATAACATAATCCTTTCTGTCATTTCTAAATATGCCTCACTTAGTGAACAGTGTACATATGCACGTGCATCTCTTGCACAAATTGAAGAACAGTGTCAAGGATATTTATTAATAGTTCAGGAAAGGTATGAGCAATGAGATGGCAAATTTTGCTGCTGGCCAAACAATTAAGGTTAGGCAGAAGGAAAGAAAGAACTCTGGAAAAAAAGAGAAACCGGGCAAGACATCAGTACAAGAAAAATACAAAGAAATATACATGACTAAATACAATTCACTACTGACAGCCACAACTTTTGCTTAATGTACCAAGGAGCTGTGGCAAAATAATGATAATAATAGATGCTATTGGATTACATCAACATCTGTTAGCAATTTAAATGTTGTTGGTAAGCAGGTAACAATTCCTGACAAAGAAACAGTGCAGTGCAGTTCTGGGTGCAGGTGAGTAAGAAGTTGAAAGAATTTGTAATAACAGCAGAAATAGTGGAGAAAAGGACAAAGAATATCAAGAATTGGGCAGCAGCAGGTGAAAATGAGCCGAATGGTTTTTGGCTGAAACATCTGACTGGATTGCATCCATTGATTTCCAAGCAGTTTAAGAACATACCGCAAGGAGGTGAAGTTGAAAATTACTTAACATCTATCAAAACCTACTTGATAATGAAAGATCCAGCAAAAAGGGCAATACCAAGCAACTACGGGCCAATTATCTGCTTACCAACAACTTACAAATTGCTAACTGGAGTGATAGCTGATGCAGTCCAACAGTATCTATTTGAAAACAATCTCTCTCTAGCTCAGCAGAAAGAAAACTGCTCAAACAGTAGAGGAACACAAGATCAGCTCCTAATTAATAAGATGTTTTTGGAAAACTACAAGAGAAGGAAGATCAAACTGAATTTAGCTTGGATTGATGGCAAGAAGGCATTCCTCTCCCTGCCACATGATTGGATAATGAAGTGCCTAGAAATAAGAAGGAGTCAATGGAAACACCAAAAGCTCACTATCTCACTATCAGCCAGACTGTTTGTCACTGCACTGATTCCTCTATTAACAATACTGAAAACGTTGAGCCATGGCTATCAAATATCAAAAACATCTGCCGGGCTCCGTTATGTGGACAATTTGAAACTGTATGGAAAAACACCATTTGAAACAGAATAGCTGCTCAATACTGTTAATACAGCCATTGCAATGGAATTTGGAATGGACAAATGTGCCAGTCTCGACATCAACAGAGGAAAAAGAGTGAAAACTGAAGGAATCAAGATGCCCTATGGAAATGACCTCAAGAGTCTGGATGAAGACAATGACCACATACAGTACAATACAATACCTGGGCATCCTTGAAACTGACAACATCAAGTACACTGAAGTCTAGAAAAAGTTAGAAGTGAATATAACATGAGAGTGAAGAAGAGCTTAAGTCCAAACTCAGTGGAGAAATACCATCAAGGGAATTAACACCTGAGTAATTCCAGTCATTAGCTAAATATCTGGAAAAGCGGACTGGATTCAAGCAGTATTAAAAGCCCTGGATACGAGGACCAGAAAAATAATGACAATGAATCATCCACGTGGTGATTTTGGCAGACTTTACTTATCAAGGAAAATAGGTGAACATGGAATATTGCAAGTACATCACACAACTGTAGAAGCAAAAAGGGCACTGGAAGAATATATGAAAGATAGTAAAGAAGATGCACTGAAGTTAGTGTACTATGAAGGCTGACTGAATATCAGAGATACCAAACTGGCCTACAAGAAAGATCAAATGAAGGATAGAAAAGGCACGGCAAGGCAAAGTATTACATAGCCACATAGTACATTAAAAAAAAAAAGGCAAAGCAGATACCAAGATCTGGCAATAGCTAAGAGCAACAAAACGGAAGAAATAGACAGAATTCTGGCAGCACAAAACTAAGCCTTAAGAACAAATGCATACAAAGCTAGTATTGAGGAAACAGAAACAGACAACATATGCTGCCTCTGCAAAGAAGCTGATGGAACAATGGACCACTGTTTAGCTGCTGCAAGAAGATCACACAGACTGACTACACACTACAGCATAACAAAATAGCAGCAATGGTCCATTGGACTACCTGCCTGGCAGCAAGAACTGGTGGGACCACAAAACTAGAAAATGAAGAAGGTAAAATGCTCTGAAACTTTAGAATTCCAACATACAAACACCTGCCACGTAATACTGCAGACTTAGCAATTGTAAGAAAGACAAAAATGCCTGGATAGTAGACATAGCAGTATCTGGAGACAGCAGAATAGAAAAGAAACACTGGAGAAAATCACAAAATACAAAGACCGCCAAATAGAAGTAAAACTACTGTGGCAAAAGAAAGTATACTACCAACAATGATAGATGCCTTGGGTGCATCCTACATTCATATTTTATTTATTATTTATAACCCGCCTTTATTATTTTTACAAATAACTCAAGATGGTGAACATAGCCAACACAGCTGCCTCCCCTTATTTTCCCCATAACAATCCTATGATGTGGGTTGAGCTGAATGAGAGAGACTGGCCCAAAGTCACCTAGCCGGCTTTCATCTCCAACATGGGACTTGAACTCACGGTCTCCTGCTTTCTAGCGTGGAACCGTAATCGCTAGACCAAACTGGCTTTCAAAATGCTGCATGCTGCAACGATACCTTTGACACCATCAAACAATATCTTCCTATTCCAGGTCCTTGACAGGTGGGTAAACATGCCAAATCTAGTTTAAATATCTGGCAGACTGGTGATAAAACGTAATGATAAATAAATTAAATACCATATTATTATGAGACTTAGATAAATTGCAGAATGTGAAAATATGATAATGTACTTTTAAACACTAGCAGTCTAAATATTCTGTGTTGGGAAATATTTGTGACAATTTGTTTGGTTACTTCCATATCAAAATACTGGAGAAGAATGCCAATGGTTTATTTAACAGCGCCCTAAAGGATTTCAGACGAAGGAGAAGATAATCTATTAGGGGCCAATCTATAATTATAGTGTCTCATAAAAGCCAAATACTAAACATTTTGAAATGGGAATCTCTTCATTAAAAACTGAAGACCAGGATTCAAAATTCCCTTTAAAGAGTCTTTCAGAACCAACACCAAATCATCTGCAAAAGCTCTTAATTTGTTAACTTATGATTTATTATGCTCATTAATAATTCAATTAATTGAATAATTAATGAATAAACCAAAAGTAAAGCAAATTTAGTGGATTGGTAGGTTTCAAGATCAATGAATAGAAGACAAAGATGTTAATAAGAATATAGAAATACAAGATCAAATAGAATTGATGAATGAAATAGATTTTAAGATTGAGAACATTTGGGTACTCCTGTGAGAAATATAATCTGTATGTTATTTCAAAATAAGTATGTTAAGACATGGAATGAAATTAAAAAAGGTAAGTTAAGATGGGATAAAGTACAACTGTCATTCTTGGGAGAATCTCTGTGATTAAGATGAATGCTTTACGTAGAATGTTATTTTTGTTTCAGACAATACCTGTTTTGACAACTGATGTACTGTACTATTTAAACAATGGCAGGAGGATATATATACATTAGCATGGTGGAAAAACTGTGAGTTAAATATAAGTCATGTACAAGATGCAAAGGGAAGAGGAGGACTTGAAGTTATACTTTGCCCATGCTGTTTAGTTTAGATGAAAAAGTAGGTATTGATGTAAAATAGAAGGCTACTGGAATTAAAAGGGCCTTCGCTGTTTCCAGGGTGGCCCCATGGGCCAGATCTAAGTACCCCTCAGGCCTCGAGTTTGACACCCCTGGTCTAGAATGTATAAACATACTTGAAACTTATACTGGAAATATGAACAACATGAAGGGACATGTTAAGTTTAGTGGACATGTAAAAAAACCATTAAAATTTGGATTTAAATACAATCACTAATTCAGAAAAATTTAACGACTAAAGTAAATTAGAACCAAAGGCTGTTCTTTTGGAACAAATAGACAGCTAGAAAAAAAGTCATGGAACTTTTTAATGTATATAACAACTGTAGTAAAATTATTATATGTTTAAAAGTGGAAAGATCCACATTGCCCACAGGAATAATTGATAAGAGAATGGAATTTGTAGAGATGGTTAAATTGACTTCCTTGATTAAAGAAAAGACAGTATCTACATTTATTCTTAACAGTTGGTTGCCCCAGATTCTGGCAAATGATTCTCCCCAGTGTAAAGTGCCACGCTCATACACTATGGCAGTATAAATATTAAACAGATTTAATATTTAATTCACTTGTAGGCCTTATGGAGACAAAACATTTCAATGAAATTCACAAAAAGGGCAGACATTAATGTGAGTCTGCACAGCATTAGCAATGACAGCTGCTATCACTGAATAAAAATTGTTACTTAAAGATTAGAAACTTCCCCCAAAAATAGTAGATGGGTATTCAGTGTACTATGAGATTTCTTGCATGTTTTTCCTATCACATCAAGAGTTGAATTCATGCAATAAGTTCCTTGTGGAAAACTACAAATATGAGAATATTAAATATTTCATAGTTATAAAATTAGGAGCTTCAGGTTCAGTATTTGCAAAAGATTTTCTGTTCTTTGAAAATGAGAACAATGGTTGTAGGCTTTGGAAATGTTAACATGTTTACTTCTTTGCTTATAGGGCTATTGTTTGCTTCATCTATTTCTGAATACTTAATCCAAGATCCCTACATAGAATTTGCAATTTATCTAATAAACTGACTGCCTTGATCACCATGGTTAGAGGCAAACAAGCAGCTGATGTAGAAGGTTTATTCTCCCTCATCCAGTCTAGTCCCAAAACAAGAATAACTATTTTGTGTTCCTACGGCAAGACAATAAAACAGGGCTGTAATATTGACAGCTGTAATAAGTGTCTTGAGCTTAGATCTGATCCAAGTCACTGATAATATAGGAGCCTTAGGACCAGAAAATGTTTCCTAACTGAAATTGCTTTAGACACAGGTTGAACTTTTGTATCCAATCCTTCTTGCAGGACATCAGAAACATGACTGGAATGCTTTGAATGGAGGAGACATGTGATTCTTTTAGAGCCTTATGCATTCACTAGAAAACAGAGCCCTGTAAAATATTCTGGAGAACATTCTCCTGCAGCAAGTCTGATATAAAATAAGCCCCTTTTGGCTTGACTAATAATGATGCAAATGAGAAAATCTTATGAGTTTGTAGTCTGGAGTATTCATCTTCAGATAGTGATGAAATATTAGAACTCCACTATGTTTTATATCACTACAGACCACAATACACGTGCCCATGAAAAATGCAATGCAATCCATTGTAGTCTTCCAGATATAATTTGCAGGCAAAAAAATATAAGCAGAAGACAGCAGTGAACATATAAGCTTCTAATAAAATTGCAGAAACCGAAAACATCTATTATTTTCTTTTAGGATATTTTAGAATAGACTGTGGGATATAGCTGAATAATATTTGCTGGCATTGTTTGGATAGAACCTGCACAGATATATGTTTCTATTGGGTGCCCTACTTCTGGAAATTCTGTCAATGCTTGTAGCCTTTTCACTTTCTAATGACCAGAGTGCAATTTAACTGCATGTCCTATTTATTACTAAAAGTTTTTATAAATAGGTATTGTGGACTTTGACATCTCTACTGCAGAAAAATGTTTAATCCTTCCTCTTTGTTTGATATTTTTAAAATAGTTACTATACATTCATTGGCATCCTTTAGTATAGAGTATCAGTTCAAGGTATCTTAGAATTTAAGGACACAGCTTTTTCAGCAGAAAGAAATTCATTGCCTGTGACAGAACTGAGGGGAGCTACTGCCTTCTGCATGATTCCATGATTCTAATCCAGTATTTCCCAACTCTGGTAACTTTAAAATGTGAGGACTTCCAGAATTCTCCAAATAGCCACTTTGGCTAGGGAATTCTGGGAGTTGAAGTCCAAACATCATAAAATTGCCATTGTTGAGAAACAGCGTTCTAATCTATTGTCAACTATAAGATCTACCAGAAGATTGGGATTTGTCTGATCTGGATTTTAGATCCCTTTACTTACTTGACAATAACATCATTTGATGATTCTTAATTAGATGGTATGTGAAGAAGTAGGTTAATATCACTGTTAAGCAGAGGTGGGAGGCGACTGTGAACCGACAATACTATTAAGGAGACAATTTGAAAATTATGACAGTTCATTTGGTAAATATGTTGCTACCAAGGATGAAATGACAACCTTGGAATATTATCATATTCAAAAGCCCTCCAATGATACTTGGCCAAGACATGAAAAGTTGTCTATAGCTGTCCTTCTCTTTCTTAGGATTTTTGCTAAATTTACCTTTGACAATTAATAATATATCACCATATCTCCAAACAAGCTTCTGAGGGATCAGGCCTCTCAAAGAGCTTTGAGAAAATCCTAATGATCATCATGCCATGGCTCTACAGCAGAACAGAGTAATTACTGGGCCACAAATGCTTTATTGCTTTTGTTGAGATGCTTAAGCGAAACAATAACTTTAGGGTAGGGGTCATTTTGTTTTCAGGAAAGAGCCAGGAGGTGTGAAAAGGACTTCAAGAGAGAAATCTGCCTCATTGATGCTTCAGAATGGTGTTTGAGTATATATAGTGATCATCTAGGTATCAAAAGAATTTTTAATGTGTATGTGTGTGAGTTGTTTAAAGAGATCAAGATAGGGTTTTTATTGTGGATGTTATTTATGCTTTTCATTACACTTCTTAAAATATTTTTTACCCAAGTAGATCAAAGAGGAGTTAGAATAGAAGCAGCAGCATTGCTGTTCCCTGTATACCAATTTCTAAAATCAGGTCCTCTCAAGAAACATTTAAATGATAGATTATGGTGCAGTGTTAGAATGCAGTATTGCAGGCTAATTCTGCTGACTGCCAGCAGTTCGGCAGGCAGTTTGAGTCTCACTGGCTCAAGGTTGACTCAGTCTTCCATTCTTCTGAAGTCAGTAAAATGAGGAGCCAGACTGTTGGTTTTTAAATGGGTTTTAAAAATTTTACGGGTTAATTTTAAAATGGTTTTAAGAGACTTTTAAATGTAAACCACCCCGAGTCCTTGGAATGGGGCGGTATATAAATTTAATAAATGAAATGAAATGAAATGTTGGGGGCAAAATGCTGACTCTGTAAGCCATTTAGAGAGGGCTGTAAAGCAATGTGAAGCGGTATATAATTCTAAGTGCTATTGCTATGTACTTACTTTATGTTTATTTATTTGGAAAAATGATATGGCTCTCATCTTACCTATTATAACTCTGGTCACTTCACAGCAACAACAATAAAAACGTGTTTTAAAAATCTCCCAAAGAAACAGCAGTAATAACAATCACTCAGTTCCAGCTTCACTCTTCTTTGCGCCTGGGGGAAGAGACAGCTTTTTGAGGTGTCCCAGTCACTAGAAGCATGGCTGCCAGAGGGGTCCTGGGGAGAAGGATGTTCACAGGGCAGTGGGCTGCTAGGGAGAAGATATGCATCTTTTAAAAATGGTTTTAAAAACGTTTCTGAAAATGGCAGGTCATTCTTGTAGGAGAGTAGATAAATATGTGTTACATTCTGTTATCCTGAGAAAACATGAGCACTTATATATGTGGACATGCAACATTTTTTTCTATGTAAAGCAACGTAATTTTAAAAAGTTACGTCAAATAATGTTCCAGGAATGGAGACAGAAGGGAAGTAAAAACAATGGCACAATGATTGTAGAACAGACATGGATTCATACTCCTACAAGAAATTTATACTGGTTGATTTTGAGCCCAGAACTATGTTCAGTTGAAACAATCTTGGTTTTAAATAAAAATAAATAAATTTAAAAAGTGGGATCAGGTAAACTGAAGTATTCAATAATTTGAGGGTCTCAGGTTCCCATTCCTTTTAATCATGAAGCGTAAACGCCTTCGGCATTCTCTCTCAGGATGAATGCAAAGAACAAGCTGGGTGGGAGAGAAGGTTCTATGGAATCATTAAGTTCAGATAGAAGGCAAAGATGAGAAACACGTATCCCTCAAAATGCTGCTCGACCACATCTTCCAATAATTCCCAGTTAACATGCAAAAGGTGATGAATGCTAAGAGTTGTAGTTCAACAATCTGAAGACACATAACCTGTACAACCCTGTCTGTCTTTGATTTCTATAGCTGTCTTAGCAAGAGCTGTCTGGATGGCTCACAATTTCAAGCATATAATATAAAAATGTATTTAATTATTTATCAACTTTTATATAGTTGCTCATCTCACCAGAAGTGCTTGCAACATTCAAATAAAATCACAATATGTCAGGGGTGTCAAATTGACCCGCGGGCTGGATGTGTCATGCGCAGGCCATGCCCACCCCAGCTCTGCAAAGGCAAAAAAGTCACGCTATATCACGTGACACAATCGAGTTTGACACCCGTGCAATATGTAAACAAATATAAAAATAATCATACTAAAATATGGACAATCATTAATTTCTTTTTTAAAAAATATTAACAATTACAATGTACAAACCATAAATGGAGAGAGTAAGTTAGGGAGCCACCTTAAAATATTACTGGTTCCCTCAGACCCCTAAGCCTGGTGACATAACTAGGTCTTGAAGGACTTCCAGAACATTAACAGGGATGGAGCTAAACTGACATTGGGGTGGAGAATGTTCCATAAGGCAGACAGAGAAGACCCACCCTCTGGGATCCATCAACTGTTATGTCCCTTGCAAATGGAACCCACAGTATCTCCTCTCTGCTGGATCAAATGGGATTGGGCTGTTGTACTCAGGGACAGGCAGCCCATCAGATAGCCTAGTCCCATGCCTTAAAGGGTTTTAAAGGTCAAAAGCACCTTGAACTGGACTCAGAAGAGATTATCAGATAATAATCACCACACCCCACACTCACCCGTGTTTTACCAAAACCCAGCTAGGACTATCTCTGAAAGGGTTTTCCCACCATCCGGCCCAGCAACATCTCAATAAACAAGGTGCTAGAATGAGAGACAGGCAGGATATAAATGTAAATATATGTATTTTGTGCTATTTATTGCCAATGTAATTGTTAACACTATTTTGTTTGTTTGGCCACCACATTTTGTACTAACTGCAGCTGGGGACTCCTCTTCAAAGTAGCGCCATGCACAATACATTCTACGAGATGATGAAGTTGTGAGTCACTATTATCAGGGCTTCACAAAACAGGTAGTGTTGTAACCATCATGCAAGTTTTAACTGGGCAAAGTGCCCTGGCGGTGGTTTCTACCTGCTACCTCAAGTAGAGCTATAAGTCCAAGAGGAGTTACAAAAAGTCCCTTGCAAAGCTATCATTGGGATCTTCACTGAACCAAGATGTCTTTGGACAAACCGTAACAACATCTTGCTGGGAGTTAGTGTCAACTAGTTTCAGGTTCTCTTTCAGAAATCACCTATCCAGCAGATTCCACCTTCAATTCATAGGAAGCACTTCATTTATTCTTTTGGGGACAGCTTTCTTTTTTAAAGTGTACATTCCAGATTTGCTACCAATACCCAGTCAAGCTTCCAGCAGTTTCTACTGTCACCAGATTCTTGCCAACCCCTCTCTCCCATTATACTTCTCAGGCTGAAGCTCAGAAGAGCATTTTCCACACACATGGTCGGGTGCTATTTCTGGATGTGATGGCTTGGTAATTTAGAACTGGAGCCTTCCATCTGGATGACAGATGCTGAAAGCAGTTCTTGCTATTGTTCCATAAGGCAGGCAGTGGAGTGAACAACGGTAGAAAGAGGCAGTTGTAATGTTCTCTGCCTTCAGCAGTTTTGGGTAGGGCTTGTGTAGATACATGCACATGTGCATATGTCCTTGTGAGGGGGTGGTTTTCACTAAAGGCAAAATGTTCCAAAATGGGTTTTCTAAATTACATATTTTTGCATTTTTCTAAGGGAAAGGAGAGAAAGAAGGAATAAATCTGACTGGCATTTTGAAATATAACTCAAATTATGGAAACCAAAAAGAGACTTGGGTTCCTTATGGTGCCATTGGCTCAGTGTCAGCTGCACCACCGCTCCCCCATCTAACCTTTAGCATGAGGACTGAAGACAGAAAATTAGAGAGTATAGAGATGAATAAGGGGATGGAGTCTCTCTCCTTCCCTTGTTTCCTTGGAAAGAAAGCTGCTAAGTAGAGGCAATGACTCGTCTTGTCCTGATCGCCACTAAGTATATCTTTTCAGCAGTAAGTGACACGATGGCAAGCAGTAGTGTACTGAACTGAAATGCAGAATGAAATAGTCCAAAGGGGGGCTAAAGAGACCAGATCTATAGGAGTCTACTTGGCCTCACCTGACTGTTGAATATCAGAAAAGCTAAATGGGAGATGACACTTCAAATGGTTACTATATTGGATACATGTAAATGTAAATTTCATAGATGAGAAGATTTCCAAGTGTGAAGAGCCCTGACAGGAATGAGATTCAGAGTTTAAGCAAAATGTGGCATCCTCTATCAATCAGACTTCTCCATAGCTTATAGCTATGTATTCATGAGATTATTGTAGAATATTATCCATCACCCCTGTTCAATTATGTCTAAATCTCGGAGACTGCTTGGACAAGTCTGCAGTTTTCTTGGCATGTTTTTTTCAAAAGTGGTTTGCCGTTGCCTGATTCCTAGGGCTGAGAGAAAGTGAGTTGCTCAAGTTCAACCAGACGCTTTGTGCCTAAGGCAAGACTAGAACTCATGGCTTCCTGGTTTCTAGCCTGATGCCTTAACCACCACACCACTATTGGATATCCCTATGTATAGTATCTGGCTTCTGATCGAACACCTTGCCAAACAAATAGCTAATTCTCACAAATGTAAATATGTTTAGATTCATCCAATTCTATTCATCATTAATATGAAAACAGGTCCAGATTCTAGAAAGTATACGATGAACAACCTATGATATGTGGAATAATACAAGACAAATTTTTCAGAATCTATCAAAATCCTTAGCTTTGAATTTGGTAAAATTTCTTTTGTGTGCCCAGATTTTGGCTCCTCGTTTATTTCCCCATTTTTTGATCGTTTAAACAAATAAAAAGGCAAACATTGTCTGCATGCCTCTTTGCTTATCTTGCACCTTCACTATTTCATGTATTTTAAAAAGATGCAAAAATATCCCATCATGATGGGGCTTCTGTACAGGTTTTTTTCTGCTTCTAAAAGAGTGTTTGTTCTCTCCCCCCCCCTGATTATTCTATTATAGTTGTTAAAAGCAATCAAGGAAAGACATAGAAGTGATTTCAATGAAATTCAGACTCTGTGATGCAATTGAAAGCAAGATCCAGGAAATCCATATATAGACTTCTATTCTGCTTACTTGTTATTCAAGTTAAAGTCAGCCACATGAGGCCACTGCCTCTGTACTGAGGCATGGGGAGAACTACACATAGAATTGACAGTGTTCCATCCTTTCATCTCTGGATTCTCATGAAAGTTCTCCTGGGTTTTATGAGGCTAGAATTTCTTCTATTTAGATGGGTATATTCTGACTTATATTCTTCAATGAACATTTAACAGAAGCATACAGTGGACCTGATCTTATAAGATACACTATACCAGTTTTCTCTACCATTCCCCCCCCCAGTAAGTTTATTTAAAATTTACAAATGCAGCGATAGAAAACTAATAAACTGAGAAAAATATAAAAAATATTGAAATGAAAAAGTTTAAGATAGAAAATAGAAGAAAAAAAAACCCAGAATTGGAAGGAAGGATATATAAAAGATGACTCTCACCTCCCTCCAGACAAGTATAAACAATTGTATAAACAATTAGGCTAACTTAACTCCTTCTCTAATACTTCCATTTAAAAAAATAAACATCCTTTACCAATAATAAAATTACAAAAACACATCACTCAATCCAAATCAGCAAAAGTCTATTCGGAGCTAGAAATATTAACATATGTATCATAGTATTCATCAAAATATTCAACTGTATAATCCAAACTTACCCCTTTGTCTTTACAAAAGGATTATTAATACAAAAATTATTGCCATGTAATAACACTCTGAAGTACCTGGAGGTAACCCTGGGCAGATCACTAACCTTCTGACAACACCTGAAAAAAAACAGCTGCAAAATTGAAAAGCTGCAACAATTCCCTGAACAGCCTAGCTGGAACATCCTGGGATGCTGACACTAACGCCCTATGAACAACAATCTTGGCTTTGATTTATTTCACAGCTGAATATTGTGCCAGCTCCCACAACCAAATGGTTGATATCCAACTCTGCCAGAGTGTGTATCATCTCTGGCAAATTGCATACCACTCCTGGGTACTGGTTACCAGTACTTAGCAATAGCATACCACCCCATATCAGAAGATGACAAGCTCTTGTTTGATTATGGTCAAGTATGCTGAACAATAAGGTCTTCCCTATTCGCCAGGACAATGTCCATCACAAGATTGAAATCCCATTGGCCAGCATGGAAAACAGGTATTCACTTGACATCTACGCGGTTTAATCCCGAGAATGCCTGGAAAGAGGAATAGTCCAAAGTACCTTCTTGTGGCCTGATTATTAGTGATCCTTGTGGCCTGATTATATAGTGATACCAAACCATCTGGTTTTAACTTGCCTCGCTCTGTCTGGACAAAATTGAACAGAATTAGGTATGATACTGGAAGAAGTGCCTCTGCCCTGAGGATCCCCCTTGTTGTGATTGTGGTGCTGATACGCAAACTATTAAACACATTGTACAAGATTGCTCATGACATGCATTCTCTAGTTCCCTAGAAAAGGGGTCCCCTAACCACGGTACCGGTCTGTGGCCTGTCAGGAACTGGGCCGTGCAAGTGGTGGGCAAGCGAAGCTTCAGCTGTGCATGTACAAGATTTAGGTTGTATGTGAACTCCCCCTCCCGGCTGGATAATTTTTCTTTTGAAACTGGTCCCTGGGGCCAGAAGGGTTGGGGACTGCTGCCTTAAAAGATCTTCAGAAAACAATGCCAGAAGCAATTGCTGAATTGGACATCCAGTTGTGAGCCACCACCCATAGATATTTTGTATATAATTACATGAATTGTGTGTGCACGTTTACTTCTCTTCTGACATGTTTTCATCATATGCTAAATAAACAATCCTTTTGTCTAAAAAAAATAAAACTTAATAAATCTTTCCCCACTGATAAACAAATCTTTAAAGACTTGTCATATAATCCTAGTAAAAAAATCTGATTACTAGAAATCAGAAACCATAACATATATTTTAATCCTTCTCCCAAAAAATCATTTTATAAATCTCCTTTTCATTTTTTTTTTAAAAATACCTTTACTCCCATCAAGGAGTGTCCCACAAGCTGATTTCTTATTGCTTTCTATTTGTCTCTTTCCAGGAACAACTTGAGCAATTTCTCATTTTAACAAGAGTTTCTTTGATTCTGCACATTCTTTTTGTATATCCAGAATTAAGAAGGCTTTCCGAGTCATTCTTTTGATTTATTATTTGTATGTCACCTTTGATTATTAAGATATCAGCTGGCTTAATTTGCAAGTTCATTTTGGCATTGTTTTCTACATTATTCTTATGTTCTGGCATTTTAAAATCCATTTTCAGATCCACATCTTTTCCCATATCATTCTTAAATCTTTTTAAAGCATTCTTAAAGCACTTTTAAAATCCACATTAAAATAAATAAATAAAAAACCATTGAAGCATATTTGGAAGCTACAGTTGGCACAGAATACAGCTTTGCAGATAGTTCATGGCACCTCAGGGGCTCACATAACGTCTCTGTTACGCCAGGTGGTTGCCGCTTTGTTTCTGTGTCCAATTCAAGATATTGTTATCTTTAAACCCCTTTATGACAGGGGTCTGGATTGTTTGAGGAACTGCCTCACTCCATTGGTGAAGGAATTCCACCTGGTGGGTCTAGAACAGCCTTTTCTGCTGTGGCACCTGTCCTCTGGAACATCATGCCCTTTGAGGTGAAATCCACCCCTACCTTCTAGGGTTTCCAAAGAGTCTTAAAAGCTGGCTTTTCCAATTAGCCTGGGATTAAGAGATGATTCCACCCCCACCTCGCTTTATATTGCTCCTTCTTAGCTATCTTTGTTAATTTTAATGGTAAAATTTATAGCTTTAAAGTTTTGATATTGCCACATTAGCTTGTTGCTTTGTGTTGTCAGATGGCAAGATGGGTGGCATATACATTTAAAAAAATAAATAACAAATAATCTTGTCTTTCAGAAAGTTCTTAATTGCAAAGAAATCAATAATAAGCAAATTCCTATAAGAGAAGAAATAGACAAACTCAGTGCCTCTTTAAAAGATGCCAAGCATGGCGTAAACAGAAAGGATATTACCACACCCCAGTGCCCAGGCTTCTTAAACCCACTGGAGAACAGTTTTGTAAACTCTTCATAATGGGAGAATCTGTACGAAGCCAAACATGGGGAATCCTCATTTTCTCCTTAATCGGGAGAGGAGTTCTGAGGAGCTGATTCCTTCATCAGCTCTTATTTCAAGTACATTCAGCTATCACCTCCACAAAAAGCAGAATCGTGCTCAGTTTGCTTTATTGCTCCAGAAGCCTTCCCTGTCTTGAGGCTTTATAAAACTTTTGGGTATCAGCTCCCAGTACTAAGCTGAGAATTGATATTTGGAACATTTGGATGGAATCAATTTAAGGAAGGCTGCCCCATTCTGCCCTGATGAAGCAAACAAAGTCTCCCCTCCATTAGGCTTATATATTATAAATACACACACAACCACAAATAGAATGTATCTTCAAAGCCCAGCTCCCATGTCTTTTTTAAAAATGGATTCAAGGACTCAAAAGTAGCCTGAAAATTATATTCCCTGCCCTAATCACCAACTGCAGAACAGGTTGTATTCAGCTGCTCATGGCACTACACATTCTCAGTTCCCTCCTTTTTGTTCCTTCCCAATGATCCAGGATTATGCCTTGACTAAAATTAAGGTCTACACACTACAGAAGAATGCTGATTTTGAGAGAAAAGCATTTGAGATATTGGAGCATGGGCACCAATTGTCAGGTAGTGGAGAATAAAGGCCCATGCTTTGTGCTCCTGGACTGAGTTTTCTGAATTATGAGGCACAAGATAGCTTCTTTTCACAGTCCTTCGTCTCAACTCCTTCACAGCATTTCCAAGGCATTATTCTTATTACCAAGTCCACATTATATGAAATCATTCTGATACAACGCCTTTCCTCCCTAAGCCTCACAAACTGCATTTACTAATATCAGTTTCTAATTTAGAGAATTATTTTTGACTTGACTCTCTGCTGACTATCCCAGTCTCTCATAATTCATCCCTTCATTACTAGCTTCTCAATAGATAGGAAAATGGCCACTTTTGTGAACTGGTATAAATCAGAGGCAAAAAAAAATTTCTGCATATAATTGAAAAAGTAACGTGTGTCAAAGTCACTAAATGGAGGCCATAAATAGGGAGAATCAGAGAAAAAAAGTAATTACTAATCAAAAAACAGTACTAAGATTCATCTTTGGAGGAGAATGGATGCAACTGCATTCCAGAATATAGGAATACAGGGGGGAAATGTTTTTCTGGGGCTGATTTCTTTTAACAATATAGACAGCTCTTCAAGGAAAAAAAGTCGGGAGTGGAACAAATATAACTCATTTATGTTATCCTGAGTCCACAAATTATTTGCAGGGCTATAGGAGAAATAATAATTGAACAAAAAAAAACCCCAGCAGCTTTCCCAAGATGTGATGGGACTGCAGGCATATTATAGCACAATTCCCAGAATTTACATTCAGCATGGTTTTTGGCAATTCTGTGAATTGCAATCCTAATATATCTATAAGATAGCAGATTGTGGAAGACTGGAATATAGCATCATATGTTGGTGTGGTGGGAAATACATGATTTCTCAGACAAGATAATGAAGCAGAGGAGAAAAAAAAGATATGCCTGATTAAGTACTCAACCCCTTCAGTGTCATTGCCAATGGGCTCTAAGGTGTGTTTCAACAGATGCTTTCTTTCCTTTTAAAAAAAAGGTGCAGTGATGGAAATAACTGTCTTGCAGAGAAATGCAGTGGACCAGCTCATTGTAATAATTGTACCACAGGCTATTATGATGATAGATGCTTCAGATACAGAAGCTTCTCATTTGTCTTCCTAAAGAAACTGATACATATATTAGTATATGTAAATGTGTGTGTGTGTGTGTGTGTGTAGTCTCTTGACCAGATCAAAAATAATGAGCCTTTGTGTAGAACAGACTTAACAACAGTTGCCTGGAAAGAATTTGGACCATCTCTCAATTTTAAATATTTATAACCTGAAACTAAATAAGATGCTATAAGGGTAATTCAGTAAAACTCTTCTAGCCTGCATGGCAGAGCCAGCAGAGGTAGGCAAGAATCATCTGTCTCTCTCCATGGTGCTGATCAAAGACTGTCAGGACTAAGGAACTAAGTGGTCTCTTCTAATTGGGAAATAGCAGAAAACTGAGTTCTGTCCATGGTCCTGAATTACAACTTTTTCTTTTATGAAAACAATGAGATCTGACAAAATTCATTTTCAGCAAAATGCCAAGGTGATATTGGAACAACTGCCAAAGTTCTTCACTGACCAGCAAAGAAGTGAGTCTCTCCTCTCTGTCCATTACTATCAAAACACTAGATTTTTATCGACTTCTGTGGTTTCAAAAGCTTCCCTTCTTTTCCTTGCAAGCTGCTTTCATTGGATGATCACGTCATGATTAAACAGTGATGCATAGAGGAAAATAGCTATTTATGTAATAGTGATTCAGCAGTTTCACTCAACATCAGGGCCACTAGTATACATACATGCTGGATTCTCTGCAGTCATCGTGTAATCTTAATATAGAATAAAGCTAGAAAATAGAGATCAGAAAAATGAAAACTGCCAGAAACTATGCTCAGTCCCTTCAATTTATTACCCACAGAATCTCTGTTAAGTACCACCTAAAGAGTGTGTGGCATAAGTAATACATCTTTTATCCTCATAGATAGGTTAAACATCAGCTCCCACAATTTCCAGCTAATCAGAATAGCCATTTTGGGTAGGAATTGTGTGGGACTGAAATCCAATTCATTCAGAAGTGACAATATTATCTGTGAGGAATTCTGGATAAGTGGGATAATACAATGTGGTCCCATTCTTCAAGAATGGATAAAGACAACCCCGGAATTATCAATCAGTAAGTATTATCAATATCTGTAAAGATATTGGAGCAGAGAATAAATCAGGCCTATGTAAGTTTCTCATAGGCAATGCAACAATTGCTAAATTGCATCTTCTTTGACAAAGTAAATATTTTAGTGGACAGAGGGAATATAATCTCAGCAAAGCATTTGACAAATTTCTACATGACATTCTTTCAGCCTTCCCAGGAAGACCAGACAGGAAATATGACCAGATGAGTTCAACTTTATATTCCCTCTGGACAACAGAACTGATGATGAGCCAACAGTGTGAGAGATGCCAATAGGCTGCATTATACAAGGCACCATATCAAAGATGTCATTCCCCTGGATATTGTGTGCAACTCTGGGCACTGCATATCTGGGCACTGCTACTGACAAGTTAGAACAGGTTCCAGGAGAATGACAAAGATAATGACAACTTGAAGATGTGCAATAAGAAAATAAGTTGAATGGATCTGGGATAATCAGTCCGGAAAGAGGAAGATACAGTATTAGCACACAGGTATGTAAAAGGATCCCATATCTAGCTACCTAGATCTCATTTAAATATAAGGTAAACTTTCTGACCATAAGAACTGTATCACACTGGAACAGCCCATCTATGGAAGTTGTGGGTTCTCTGTCTCTGGAGTTTTTTTAACAAGAGTCTGGACAACTACTTATAAAGAAATTTAAAATGATTTTTTCTACACACTACATCACAAATCTTTATGATTCCTTCCATCCTGGTTAACTAATTGGGGAATATTGGTATAATTATTTTTACTAGCAAGCAAATACTATATTTTTCGGAGTATAAGACACACTTTTTCCACCCCCAAAAGTGGTTGGAGATATCTGTGCACCTTCTACAGTGAATGTTGCCAAAGCTCCACTCACCCGTTGGCCCCCACCCTTCGGCCTCTGCCTCCCAGCAATTAGTCTCCTTGCAGCAAACAGCAAACAGCCTATTTCAGCTTCAGCACAGCCTGATTAGCACAAGCAGCTGATTGTCAGTTGGATCGGCCTCCCGAAGATCAGCTGTTTCAGGCTGCAGGGATCGGCATCACCTATTGCCGCCTCCATGTGCCCCATTTTCAGCCTCTGCATCCTGTTTTTAGCCTCCACGGGCCCCGTTTTTGGTCTCCACACGTCCCATTTTCTGATTGGAATGGGCCAAAAATGAGGTGAGGAGGCCGAAAATGGGGCATGTGGAGGTGGCAATAGGTAATGCCGATCCCTGCAGCCTGAAACAGCTGATCATCGGGAGGCCGATCCAACCGACAATCAGCTGCTTGTGCTAATCAGGCTGTTCTGAAGCTGAAAAAGGCTGTTTGCTGTTTGCTGCAAGGCAAATTGCTGGGAGGCAGAGGCAGATTCCCCCCCCCCTTGCTTTCCTCCCCAAAAGCTAGATGCATCTTATACTTTGGAGCATCTTATACTCCGAAAAATACGGTGTATTACAAATATATGATTTTTTTCTGTAAAATTAAATTGCGTTACTGTAAGATTCTAATTTTATTTAATCCCGCTGATAGGAATGTCTACTGTAAAACCTATTAGCTCACTTATCCATTGTTTAAATAAAAATTATTTTATTTGTATTATTGCTATTTATTTGAATTCTTAAAGGTGAATAAGAATAAAATATCCTGTACTGCCATTCTCTATAAATCAGATCTCAGACATATTATAGAATCATATTATTAAAGTTCAATAAAGCCCATTCACATCAAGTGGCATAGGCCTTTCATTTTTTTTCATTACAATACTTATTCATAGGATTTGTATGTTCTCCATACAAATTTTCCATGAGTGGTTTAACTAAAACTAAGATATCTGATTCCTCCTGCCCCAGATACATAAACTTTTTTCTGAGTCAGTTGGACTGATGTTTTAGATATTTTTCTTCTCCTACCATACAATAACATTGTTGTTTCTTTCTAATTCAGTCTCTTTTAACACAAAGTATGTGTCTCTTTCTTATTGTCTACATATTGCATACAGCAGCATGAATGATATGAGATAAATGAACTAAGAACATCCAAATATAGAACAGGGATGAAACACATATTGCTTATAAAGTAACTGTAGTTTCAAAAGCACTTTTTGCACAGTTCTGAATGTTTAATAGAATTTCCCTACATTTCTTTTGAGGAAAAATGGTACTTTATATAAAAACATCTACAGAATCAGACAAAAGTTACGTTGACCCAAATTTATTGATTTCTAATTTAATAATTAAGATTCTTCTATTATTGATTTAAATGTTTACTTTGAATGTAACATTTACAAATGGATTTTTTTTAAAACTGCATAGACTACATTTGCCAAATATAGCTTGGTCTTAGTCAAGGTTATAACATACAATACATATTTTGCATAACTGTGCAAATAATATAACCACAGCATTAAGCAAATATTTTCCCAGGCCTGAATCACCTGCATACAATGTATACTTTCTGTAAAAAAAAAGGGTTGGTACTATTTACATATATTTCAGCATTGCAGTCCTGATTTGTATCCATGGAGTTGAACCCAATAATATTTTCCTCAGAAAGACGGTATAGTTTTTTTGGTCTGAGGAACAAGTGAATTGGCACATTTTCAACTCAAAAGTAGCACTAGTTCAGATTGACTTAGAATTTCTTTGCTTGCTTGTTTATCTTCTGTATTAGATTTCTCATACATACATTCTGTATAGGCATTTGGGCATCCGGCTCTGTGTTTGTACCACAGGATAGTCTACAGGGATCTACAAAGATGGCTGATGAGTAAATGGTCTATGTTACTGAAGGACAAACTGTAGATCCTTCACCGTTAATTCAACACCTGGAACACCACCCAGCACTGCAGTAATTTTCACCCTGTAAATTAACCTTAATCTTAACCTAACAGTACGTATTCAGAACTTTCATTTGGATGACACTCAAGCTATGCTGCCTTTGCAGTGAAAGTGAGACAAGTGTTGCTCACATGCAGCAGCTATTGCTCTATTTTATATTATATTATATATTATGTTGCTACTGAGATGCATTAGAAAAGATCCCACCCAGCCATCCCACCCCCAATGTATTTTTAGTAGCAGGGTGGGACACCTCCTCTGCCAAAAGAACAAGCTAGGGAAAAGTCATCTCCAAAAAGTTGATTGTTTTGGAAATTCATCAAATGCTAAAAGTAGAAAACCTCAAAACGGAACTGTCACACAGGCAATAGCTACACAAGTAAAAATTCTAGGTAACAGATGAAACGAGACTAACTCATAAGGTTCAATTTCTTAAATATATTCTGGCATATGTATGGTGTGTGTGCATGATAGAATTGAGTCTCATAAGATCTTCTGATTGCAAAAAGGTAGCCCAGCAGCAATCTCAAATGAAGGATTATGTCTGGTTAAAAAGAGTGTGACCCAGAAAGACAACAAGCCAAAAGACTTTACCTTCCATATCCTCATGGCTTCAGGGTTCTTTAAACATTCTCTGTACCATGTAGAAGCTAATTTTCCATGCATGATTTTCCACATAACTAGAATAATGCTTAAACGATCATACACTCACACTTTCATACTTACAAAGCCATAATTCAGAAAGTTGCAAAGTACATGGAAAAGACCCATGCACAGTGTTTTGGCTTACCGAAACAGTTAAAAGATTTTTACCCATCAATCAATGCCTGTGTTCTAACAATAAAATTCTCTAAGGTTACCGATTAATCCTACAATAAACAAACCAACCAACCATTCTGTTATTCTGTCTATAAAGTTTCAGTTGGCCCAGAATGCAGTTGTATGGGTAGGTATGTATACATCTCAATATGCCCATATAACACTCCTACTTCATAATCTGTACTGGTTTCCAACAGACTTCCAGGTGTAACTCAAGGTGTTGATTCTCACTTTTAAAGCCCTAAATGGAAAAAGACTTGAGGAAGCACTTGTCCTAATAATATCTGCCCATCCCACATGCTCTCACAGAGAGGGCATACTCTAGAGTCCTACTTTTAAATCTTGTCATCTCATGGGACATAGGACATAGTTTCTTTGGTTACTCCTGTTCTCTGGAATAATCTCCTTCTGATATATAACAGGCTCCAGCTCTGCTGATCTTTAGGAAAGCTGTTAAAAATCTGTTTTTTGCTCCAGTCATTAGGGGCCAGGTAAGTGGAGTCCAGCCCCTGTTTTTTTTATTCTTTAATGATGTCTGGTCAGCATTTTTTATGTATGTATTGTATATATTTTTATAACGTGTGTGATCTTTTTGGTTTATTGTTTAGCTTTTGTTCTTGTTGAAGTAGGCCACCTCAAAGCTACCGTACATTGTTTGAGTTTAGTGGACTTGTAAATCTAGTTAGTTAGTAATTAATTAATTAATTAACAAAATAGCAGCTATTTCACTCATTGAGAGCCAACATCAAAATAAATCCAAAGATTGAAAGAATGAAAACAGTTATGAAACAACTGCAAATCATCTGTCCCCTGCTGAATTAGGACATTAAGATACCAAGTTATTTGCAGGTGAAGCTGGTCCTTCACATGGAAGACCAGGTCTACAGGAAAACTACCATAAATGAAATTGAGTTTGTCATGTATCTTATACTTAACATACATGGAAATAAGTGTAGTTAGAACAGAAGCAGGAAGAAATACTCGGGAAAATAAAATAAAAAAACAACGAACTCGGGAAAATAAAATAAAAAGTAACAAAACTCTGAACTTTGCCATTAATCCCAAGGCTCTTTTTTTCCCTACAAGGTTCAACCTTCTGGCTTGGGGAAAAGGAGGGAAATTGTACCAAAGAAGAAAACTGTATATAAATGTAACACAAATAAAACTGCCAGCCTGCAAAGAACATGTTTCTTGGTCCCAAAAGGCAGAAGATATGAGGATACTGTAGACTAAAGATGAGAACCTAAAAATTCTTTGTTGGAAAAAAGCACGTTAACATATAATCTTGTACGGTCTTGCCAAAGTGATCTATCACTAGCTCTTATAAAAGCCATGGTGGCGCAGTGGTTAGAATGCAGTACTGCAGGCTACTTCTGCTGACTGCCGGCTGCCTGCAATTTGGCAGTCTGAATCTCACCAGGCTCAAGGTTGACTCAGCTTTCCATCCTTTTCCTGACGGTGAGAACAATTAATCAGTGGAACAACTTGCCTCCAGAGGTTGTGAA
>JANHFL010006503.1:190972-207334 GCA_032468155.1 Oxyrhabdium leporinum | reverse complement strand
GGGGGGGTGGTTGGGGAGATTCTGGACTGAGTATTATCTTTTAATTGCGCTTATAAGCTTAACCATCGCATCATCTAAGTCTATGAAAGCACTGAAAGAAAAATAAATAAATAACCTGCTGTCTTATTTGCAAGTCAAAGATATTCAACTATGGCTGTTAGTTCTTCTGTCAAGGACCTGTAACAAGCTGATTAATGCTGATAAGAAAGAAAGGCTCAGTGTGCCACTTTGCCATAGAGAAACCACCAGGCTACAGTAATACATTCAAGTGTTCAAGCTACTATGTGAATTATTTGGCAGCCGCTGTTAACCCCCTGAAGGCAAAGGCTGGTCTTCAGCTTACTGCTATAGAATCCAAGATCAGAAGGGAGGCGCTATTCACAAACACAAAGTATACATATGGAAGAAATTCTCTCAGTATCAGCTGCAAAGCATAACTAGGACAATTCTCATAGCTAATCAGCATTCCGTTGTCATTTCAGTCACCAGCTCACATTATTCTTGTTATATATATATATATATCACACCAGTAGGAAAAAAAACCCTCAAAAGTGCTTATAGGAATCAGAATAAGAGACACAAAGCAGAACAGAAATCTTTTTATAAACTCCAAATATTTCTGTTTGACTACCATTCATGTATTAATTAAGTTGATGAAAGCAATAAGAGTAACAATGGTTTTTGTACATACATGCTACTATGTAGAAAGTCACATGATTATATTTTATAATTCAAGTGACCCAACAGCAGCAGCAGAACAGCAAGTCTATTGCTGAATGAAAAACAGTCCTATAAATAACACAAGAACAGTTGTATATACAGTACACAAAATGAAGCAAAACATTTTAAAGCATTATTCCACACTATTTCGAATGCCTATGTAAATAAATTAACACAGTAAAGTACACCGAACAATAAACTCTTTTCACAGGTTTCTAAGAAAAGATCGGTAATTGATTTCTCAATATTGAGAACAGTCCAGCTAGATTCGCCCCTCAGACCAACTAGTCTGTCATTTTATATCACACATTACCCAGTCAGTATTCAAGAAGACCTCAATCCAAATACCACAACAATCTTCCTCAACCTGATACGGAAGACCCCGGTCTCCGCAGTTCCCAGAATACTTAGCCATCATGGCTTCTAACAAGATTTGAAAACAGACCCTGCCTTGTAGATACGAAATTCTGAGAAGTTTCATATTGAGATTTTCAAGCATCTGCGTGCATGTTCATATATATACGAACATGCATATACAGAAGTAATCTCATTGCTACAGCCATGAATGCTGTAGCCTCTTAAAATTAAACCTGGAAATATGTTCCATTAGATGCAGCAAAATGTTCTTGAAATAATCGTGTGCAAGTTTTGCAGTGCACATGATTAATTCAGCCTTTCACGCTCAGAATCCTGAGCTGAATCTAAACGATCCCAGAGCACAGTGCGTTTGGGGGAAAGTGGTGGGAAAGATCTCTTGATGTTCTTTTTCATTGATATTATTTTTAAACAAGAGCCCTCTGTGAATAAAAGCAGGTCCTCAGCAATGACAGCACTCAACATCCCCCCTCTTCCCAGATACTAATCATACTGGGAAAGGATTATAACTGAGAGGTAGAGCGTCTCTTTTACGGTGGAAGCTCTCAGGCATTTCCAATTGAAAGAACCATGTAGCCCAGGGGTGTCAAACTCATGGCCCGCGGGCCAGATGCATCATGTGCTGACCAAACCCATCCCCATTTTAGTGAAGGGGAAAAAAGTCATGATACGTCACATGCCAACAACGTGACGACGTGAGTTTGATACTCCTGATGTAGCCCAAGTCCTTGTAAAAGAGCAACAGAACAGACAATACTAGATAAGGTAGACAAGCAGCTGGTCTGGTACAGGTAGTCCTCAACTTACAACTGTTGACTTAGTGACCACTCGAAGTTACAATGTCACTGAAAAAAAGTGACTCATGACTGAATTGTCACACTTTGCAGCATCCCCATGGTCATGTGATCAAAATTTGGATGCTGGGCAACTGATTCATATTTATGATGGTTGCAGTGTCCCTTTGTAGTCTTTTGACAAGGAAAGTCAATGGCAAAGCCAGAATCACTTAACAGCCCTGTTACTAATTTAACAACTGCAGTGATTCACTTAACAACTGTGGCAAGAAAAGTTGTAAAATGGAGCAACACTCACTTAACAACTGTCTCACTTAGCAGCAGAAATTTTGGGCTCAATTATGGTCCTAGGTTGAGGACTACGTGTAAGTCCTGTGTTAAAAACAGCCATCCCGGTGCATTTACTGGGTTATGAAAGGCTGGTCTTGCATAAGAGAGTTCCAGGAAAGAGGGCACTTACAACAAACATTTACAATGGTTTTTTCCCATGACCCCCTCCATTCTGAGACACAACTCAGATTCATTTCTTTTCTCATTACAATCTAAAGGCTCCTACCCTTCTTATCATGCTGAGCCAGCTTTATAATTTTAAAAATGTTCCCCCCCTGAAAGACTTCACTGATAATACCTCCCATGGTGTGATGAAGCTGGTGTTTTCAGATCAGCAGGGTATTTGAAAGGAGTCCACAACAGAGAACAGAATGGGTATATTTACCAGGCTCGAAAGCCCCACAGTAATGGTCTTCGTTTCTCAGTTTTGTTGAAAATAATATTTAAGAAGTCATTCAGGGTTTCACAAAGCTTGGTTGTCGGTGAGATCAATGGTCAACCAGCCGTCCTAATGTTTGCTATGCTAGTCCAATTACATGCTACATCTAACCAGGTGAGAATAAAAACTGCTGCATAAGCACAAGAAAGCTGGAAAAAGTCACTTTGAAAAATGTTGAGACTGGCATGCAGGATTAATATGGCAGAAATCTTAAACATCCTTTGTACTTGCTTCCATACCTCTTATAACAGAAGTGCATAGCATATAACCCAAAATAAAAATTACTCTCCTTCAACGAAAACTGCTTATCATTAACAGTAGCCTAAGGCAGGAGTCCCCAGCTGCCGGGCCATGGATCAGCATCAGACTGTGGCCTATTAGGAACCAAGCTGCACAAACAAAAGTGCTTCAACTGCACTTTTGCAGGACTTAGGTTGCATACAAAACTGTTCCCCGCCCCGCAGTCCATGGAAAAACTGTCTTCCATGAAACCTGTCCCTGATGCCAGAAAGGTTGGGGAACCGCTGGCCTAAGGCCAGAGATCACTGTGGGTGGGATGAGTGGCAGGCATCAAAAAACATAAGATAAAATGGTGGATATGGCTGTGCAACTGAAGCCTTGTCTGCACGTGTGACGCATATTTAAAAAATGGTGACCACCATCTTAATTTTTATCATCATCATTATCACCCAAGGCTATATTTATATAGATCCAGCTCATCTTTTTGCTTCCCTAATAAAGAAATTAAGTCTGACCAAAAGCAAAACAAGACGTCATTCTTATCCCATGAGTAGAATGTTACATTTTTCTCCCTAACTGCTACAGTACATGGTGGAAGAGAAGATGTCAGGTGGAGAAGAGAAATTTAATCCTACTACGAAATCTCGTAACGTTTGTGACACATATACAGAACAACACATATATCTTAGGTGGCAATATTTGTGCCTGAACACTGAGCTGAATCTCCTTTGCCTACTTTGTTGAACGACACATGATGAATTCATCAATACAGCGTATTTGCACTGCCAATTGTCCCATTGTCAGAACAGTCTAGCAACCATTTTTGAACATTGCTGCCTATTCATTCCACTTGATCAGTCTCTTCTGAGAGCACTTTTCTGCTGTGGTTTTAATATATAGATGGTCTTTGCTTACCGACTGCCTCGTTCAGCAACTGTTCAAAGCTACAATGTCACTGAAAAACCAAGTTTATGACTGTTTCTCAAACTTGTAGCCATTGCAGAATCCCACAGCCATGTGATTGCCATTTGTGAGCTTCGCAGCTGGCTCCTGACAAGCAAAGTCAATGGGAAAGCTGTCAGTAAATCGTAAATTGTTACATGGCATCTTGTTTAACGACTACAGTGGAACTGATGTCGTAAGTCTGGCTCAGTCATATGACATTTCCCTTAATGACTATGTCTATTCCTTTCGCACTTCTACTCATTTCTCCCTAATATTGCCTTGAATATTGCTATTCAGTTTGGTACCTTATACAGGCTAATCCATCAGATCACTGGCTGCTTCATAGAGGCAGGATTGTATGGTTATCATAGTCTGCAATGTGTACTATTCTTTATCAGGAATACCATAATAGAGTAATGGTTACTGTACAACACTTGCCTTGTAAAGACCAAGCTGTTGATTTTGAAACCCAACAGAATATTGTTTAATTCCCATTTTTCTTTCCCTGAATTAGCTATTTTTTCCTCGACTTTTCAAAATAAATTCAGCAGTGCACTATTTCATTATCTTTGAGTCACAAGGAAAAAAGACTTTGTCCCTCAGCTCTCAAACCCTCTTAACTCAAATTAGTGGAGAATAATGAAACAGTACTTTAGTGGATTTGTCTCAGCTGGTCTAAGCCGGACCTGGTAGGGACTAGAAAAAAGGAGCCAGGACACGCATGCAAACGCAGCAAAACTCTGCTTTAATCCCCACAAACAGGCCAGAGCCTCAGAACACGACGAGCAGGCAAACATTTCCTTGTAAAGTCAGCTCTGGGAGCTTCTGCCTCCCAGCACCCTTTTAAGTCTTTGGGCCCTGCCCCCTGTCTGTCCGGCAGCTCACGCTCCTCAGTAGCTACCATCCAGCACCAGGCAGTGTATGTCCGGCCGGTGCTACTGTGTACCGTGTTATTGTATGCCACCTCCGTGAAGAGAAGGAGGCCTGCCCAGTCCTTCTGCTGATACAAGATGTAACATCTCAGATAGCATTCCACCATGGCATTTTCTCTTTCAGAGACCCCGTTGGTGCTGGGATGGAACACTGAGCTTAATCCTTGGGATTAAACTGGGCTGTGTCATCAGTGGTGGGCCCACTGCTGCCTTGCTCGTCGCATCCCGGCGAGCCGCTGCCTCGTTTGTCGCCTCCCCCCCTCCTTTCGACAACTTGTGCTATTACAGCATTTTTGGGGGAGGGGCTGGGAGATAACTATACAAAATCTGAAAGATCAACAGGATAGCATGAAAGGAATTTTATTTAAAGTTAGCTGTTGTGCTGGCGTGTACATGCATTTTTATGCTTTTGTTTTGTATATATAAATTTGATTTAATGTCTTGTATACATATACATATGCATGCACATAAACATATAAAGGTATGTATGTCCAGTGAGATCTAAACTCATTCGGCAATTTCTGGAACAAAAACTGGAGGGCACAGCTGCAGCGAAATTGGCAATGAGAAGATGCTGTTCAAATTGATTATCTTCCAACCTGTTGCAGTCCAAGTAAGATTTTCTTAAAGCCATTTAAATCAAATCAGCATAAGCTCAGGATAGGAAATGCTTAAGAGTACAGTGCAGATATGCCCTTAATATTCAGAATCCTATGCTGAATCTAAATGCCTAGAAACAGTAGCATGTTTATTGGGAACTGGTTTAAAGAAAGGACTCTTGAAGTAAGAATGACTGAAAGACAGAAACTTTGTTCCATCTTCATTACTTTTTGACCACTGGATGCACTGAATAATAGTCCTATCAATGAAACTCTTAGGGATGACCGATGGGGATATAGAAATGAAGAGAATGTAGGTGCAATACAGATGACTCAATGGAACCTAGATGAAGAACAATTTTATAATTGTTTGTAACAAGGAAGAGATTAAAATTCAAGGACACTTCCTTCTCTGCTTTTTAAAATGTCAAGAGATATCAGAAGCATTCCTGGGCAATGGGAGCAGCCTTCCCCTGGGCAGAGAAAAGGGAAGAAGCAGTGAAAAGGATGCGTACTTTGGAAAAAGTAATGGAGACATCACCAATAACCAGGCAATACTCATTAATTTGCCACTAGCTGAGAAACAGACTTTTTGTAGGTAACAACAGCTTCAGCTCAAAATTTTAGCCTGTACAAACAAAAAAATATGTGTTATAGGATCTGTGCCAAATAATATCTATTGCCAAATCATTAACATTCAACAATAAACAATAAAATAATAAATGAAAAAATAAAATACAATTGTTCTCTCTTATGCTCCCACAAAGAAAGTACTTAGACAGCTCCAACTTTTCTGAAATCCTTTGCATTGTTTCTATTCCCAACACAATACAGGTTCTTATACTAACTGAAAAATGTATGTAATGGGCTAGGACTTGGCATAGATAATTATCATTACGTACTCATAAAGATTCAAGTTTCACTTTTAAGAGTCAGTAAGATAAACATGTTCAAGAAATACACTGCCGATTATTACTTTGTAGGTAGCAAAAGAAGGCTTGGAAAAAATATTCAGATGCTATACTATATCTTTACTTTCAAAGATCAGCAACCTGCAGGCAATGGTATCTCCAGTGACACTATGGATGCGAACGTTGGACTTTGAAGAAGCAGGCTAGAAAGAATATTAGAGCTTTTGAACTTCAGTGTTGGAGAAGACTCCCTGAGAAGAGAATGTACACCTAAGAAAACAAACAAATGGACCATAGAATGAATCAATTCAGAGTTCTCATTCAAGGCACAAATGATTAGGCTCAAATTATATACATATATATATAGCGGCAATGAAAAGATCTGAAAAGCCAGGCTGGGGACAGATCATCTAGGATAAGGTCTATCTGGTCAGTAAGAGTTGACACTGACCAGATAGCACATAATCAATCAATCAATCAATCAATCAATCAATCAATCAACCAAGGCGAGTCTACTGTAGTATTATAGACAAATGATGGGCAATTTCTGGTAACTTCCATCCAGAAGTACTCATCAATTTTCTTTTACCCAGCAAAGCTACCTTTAACATAAAATTTTAAAATATAAGGTAATCCCCAACTTATGACTTCTTTATGAGCATTCATTTAGTGACCATTTAAAGTTACAACGGTGCTGAAAAAAAGTTTGGTCCTCCCACATTTATGATTGGTTGCAGTGTCCTACAGTCACATTATGAAAGCAATCTTTTTTTTTTTTGCCAATTCCAGTAAAAGAAATGCCCATTTGGAAAAAATGGGTTTGCATTTATGACCGCAAATTCGTTTAACAACTATGGATTTGCTTAATGACCATAGTCAATAAGCACTTTAATACAGTCATTAAGTGATTTGCTTAATGACTGTATTAAAACAATTCTAAAATTGTGTACAACTCGAGTTATGACCACAACTTATAACTGAAATTCCAGTCACAATTGTTGTCATAATCAAGAACTACCTGCAAAGAACAAGACAAATAAAAAAGGCATGCTTTCTGTTAGTGATTGCACAGACGAATGTGATCACATAAAGCACAGGTGTCAAACTTGCCTTGTCATGTTGGTGTCACCTGACATTTCATGAAGTTTTCCCCATTTGCAGAGTTGGGGTGGGCATGATCTGCACATGACGCAGCTGGCCTGCGGGCTGCCAGTTTGACACCACTGCCATAAAGCAACACATTACATGATTCTAGACAAAATTAAGTTGAACTATAAAAGCTGTAGTTGGAGGATAAGAAAAGAAAATTTTGTTCAATTTCCCTCAGCTTGCTGCATTCCAGGGTAGACTACAATCCTATCATCCA
This sequence comes from Oxyrhabdium leporinum, assembly GCA_032468155.1. NCBI lineage: Eukaryota > Metazoa > Chordata > Lepidosauria > Squamata > Cyclocoridae > Oxyrhabdium > Oxyrhabdium leporinum. The sequence goes on along the minus strand of JANHFL010006503.1, from coordinate 199,683 downwards.
TAATTCAGCACGAGCATTGGTCCTGTACCAATTCAACTGAAAAACAAAAATTGGGAAGGTTCTCTCCCGTGAAGATTAGACCTAAATTTTCATCTCTCTATGTTTAAGAATGTTTCAGCGAGCATTCAAACTTACTTAGCATCATTTATTGCTATGCTAGTAAGCATTATGGAAAATAAATTAAAACATGATCCAACATACAATTTCAAACATCTGTAATATAGTCAACTTTATTTGTGTAATAAATCTCACTTCTGTCTTAGTGAGTACCTTTAAAAAAAATACCCAAATTCTTTTATTTTCCTAAAAAGTTTCCAGTTTCAACATTTCTTGTTGTTCAAGCAGCCCATGAGCAACGATGATAAGAGAACAATCAAACAAATATTTTTAAAATATACCAACCAGAGGAATTGCCACATCAGCCAAATGCTGTATCCTAGCCCAGTGGAACAGGTATGCTAATCACATTTTCTTGCCATCTGAGATTTTAAGGTAAAGAAAGTAGCTCCTGGATTCAACAGCAGATAATTACGACTGCAGAACAGATGGAGATGTAATTTGTGGCTGCTCAGGGTGACTGGTAGGCCAAGAGATTGCTCTTGAGTGTTCAAGAGGCCTGGCTCTAATTTGCTTCATGCCATGATAAAATAATTAAAATACACAGCCATTCAGTTCTTAAAATCACACAAATAAACAGGGGCAGAATTAAAAAGTGCATAGTTCCTCCAAGCTTGTTTTTGTTCCAGATCACTATAATTGGGAAATTATATAGATTAGCAAAGAAGTTTGGTAGCCTTGACTATGGGGCACTACATTCAGATTCACTATCAAGACTGATTTTGCAAAGGTCATTTTTCGAGGTTTAAGCTTGTTTTTATTAAATGGCAACCCACAGTCATCATTTTTATGAAATGATTATAATGCTATTAATAACTGCATGACATAAAACCATCCCCAAAGATAAAATGAAAACACACAATTCTCATTTGAAGACCTGTATGCTTGGCTTGGAAGAGCAAATACCAGCTGGAGATGAATTGCATATTTATCAGGAAAATAGCATGGGGAAATGGTCAATCAATCCTCTCCTCTCACACCATAAACCGTCTCACTTCCCACATACTTATTTATATTTTAAGACCATCTATTCCTTGTCTACTTGATTTAATTTTGCATACTCATAAAATGCATCTCTCTCTCTCTCTCTCTCTCTCCCTCTCTCCTGTTCCCCCCCCCCCAGCAACTAGCTGGTCTATCACCAGGGCAGATGTGCTCTGGTGCAGAAGGAGATTTTTTATTGTTAGGTTCCCCCTCCCCAAGTTTAAATTAGTATTTTGGGGGATTCTTCTACTTCTTCTCATTTTGGCTGGGGAATAGGGGACTGGAGGCTAAAACATATAAAGAACAGTTGCTGGAATTGGGTATGTCTAGTTTAATGAAAAGAAGGACTAGGGAGTGACATGATAGCAGTGTTCCAATATCTCAGGGGTTGCCACAAACAAGAAGGAGTCAAGCTGTTCTCCAAAGCACCGGAGGGCAGGACAAGAAGCAATGGATGAAAACTAATCAAGGAGAGAAGCAACCTAGAACTAAGAAGAAATCTCCTGACAGTTAGATCAATTAACCAGTGGAACAACTTACCTCCAGAAGTTGTGAATTCTCCAACACAGGAACTTTTTAAGAAGAGATTGGACAACCATTTGTCTGAAATGGTATAGGGTTTCCTGTCTGAGCAGGGAATTGGACTAGAAGACCTCCAAGGTCCCTTCCAACTCTGTTTATTCTAAGTTCTAAACTGTTATCTCCAAAAATGTTATGTCCAGGAGACATTGTCATTGGTACTTTGGAGATAGTATGGCAGCTTTATATGATCAATTTTAAGATGGAGATCACTTGCCCTGTGTCCCTAGATATGGTGCTCAACGAAGACAGAGTGTGGGTAAATAAAAATAAGTGAGCCTCAGTTGGGTTGAAGATTTTAGGAGAAAGTTCAAGGTCAAACAAAAATATAGTCTCTGAACACAAAATCTGAAATGCTATAGAAAAAACAAGAGTGTTGTAAGCTTGGAAGGAGAAGATTCAGTGTTGCATTTATTGCAAATGCTATGTTCTATTTGCCTAGTGATCCCATTTTATATCATCATATAAAGAATACTGTCTCGTTTGCTATGTGCAGTGGGTTCTTCTGAGAAAATATGAGAAAATAATCAAAAGGCTGTCTATTAAAATATATATATTTTTTTTAAATCTTCCATTGTTTCTTAAGTAAATTTTCCTTATCAATTTGTTCCTGTATAAATCAGTGTTAATTTGAAAAGAAATTCACACCTGCCATATTCTTCTGCGAGGAAGCCTGCTGCCTGAGAGGTATTCTTTAATTCCTGTATTGCGTGCAAACAAGCAACTTCCTTATGCTGTGCAAGAATCAAATATCTAACTGTGCATTTCATGATATGAAGAATTCTAAATAAAATCTCTTGAAATAATGATTGCTAAAGCATGAACAATACTGCCTCCACATCCCATTCCCGTGTGCAGAGTTCCGCTCCTAGGACTTTTTTTTTCTAGCAAAGAATCTGCTGGTTGGATCGGGGAGTTCCAGGAATAGAAATCTGTACTGTACTGTACTGTACTGTACCAAATTTGGAAGGCACCAAAATCGGAAAAGGGTAAATTGACACATGTTCTCAAACCCGGCTTGTGAAAATTAAAGTGTCATGACATTTCACATGTATTTATAATTCTTTATTTGTTTCATCTGTTTGTATCCTTCTTTTGAATTTTAACCATGAAATATATATGAATAAGATACAAATAATCACAGTGAAAACGCAAGGGCATTATAACAAAAATACAAGCTAGTATCAATTAATACTGACATTAAAAGAGGTAATCTCACTTTAACTGTTCTCATGCATACCATACCTTTCCTTTACACAATCTGTTAGCCTGCACATATTTGAACATGATATAGAACATAGAATCATAGGACTGGAAGGGACCTTAGAGGTCTTCTATTCCAACCCTCTACTCAAGGCAGGCGACCTTATATCCCAGTCAAATGGTGGTCCAGTCTATTTCTGAAAATGTACAGAAATGGAACACCCACAACTCCAGGAGGCAAGCCATTCCACTGATTAATTGTTTTTACTGACAGAAAATTTCCCTTTACTTCTAGGTTAGATCTCTGCTTTTACTTTTTGTCTTGCGCTTTGCTGTTTTGGAGAATAACTCAGTCCCCTCCTCTCTGCCACAGCCCCTCAAGTACTGGAAGACATTATCATATCCCCCTAAACCTTCTCTCCTATGCGCTAGTCATACCTATCTTCCTCAACTGTTCATCATACGATTTAGCCTTTATCATTTTTATTACTCATCCCTGCACTCTTTCTAGGGTCTCAGCATCTTTCCGTATCGTGGTGATCAGAACTGGTACCCAGTATTCCAAATGCAACCTCACTAGTGCGATATAAAGCAGTATTATCACTTCTCGCAACCTTGATGCTATCCCTCTGTTAACACAACTCAGTATTGCAATTTTTTTTGTCAGCTGCAACTTTCATATTTGCAATATCACAGCCCATCAGTGAGGGAAACAAAAAACCCCAGGAGCTTATTTGTGCTCAGTAATCCTCCTTCCTCAGTTTGCTCACGGAAACGGAGAAATTACAGTTTAGCAGCTATCAGTTCCAAATGGAAAAATTATGTCAATGTATTCCAACCTAGTACAGTCTTGATCCAGTAGCCCTAAACTGTAGAAGGACTTGAATCCTTCTCTTTCCTTTAAGAGGGTACTTGCTTTAGAAAGTTGAGGAACTCCTTGGAATTAGCCCTGAGGATCTGGCGAAGAGGAAAGGGGAAGTTGACTTTTTACCAGTTTTAAAAATAATAAAGGTTTTGCGTTATACATTTCATATCTATATAAAGTTTGCTTTTCTATAAAGAACAGTTGTTTGTGTGGACAGTTGTACTTAACTGACTTTGTAAATATGCTGTTTTGCTCCTCTGAGTTTATAAGGAGCACCATGAAAAGCTACGACTCGCTGGCTGACAGCCGCTCTGAACTCCTCTAGTTCAGAATTCTACAAGTCTGTTTTGCATAGTGTGTAGAATACTTTCAGATCTCTTGTAATTATGAAATTGTTCAGCAAAATGGAAGACTTTAAACAGCTTTCTCTGACCAGCGCTAAAAACAAATTGATTATCATGCTGAGTTTGCTAATAGTGTTTAATATTCTTTTTTTCACTTATCAAAATGATAAGAAAGAGATAAATTAAGCATACATCTATAAGAAGATATGAAAGGAGCATGTCCAAAAGCCCTCAACAAAAGCCTGGTTAGATCTCAATGGATGCTTCAAATTATGCACAGTGAATGTAATAGTTCATGGCTTGACTTATAGTCATTGGGAGATATAGGAGAGAAAAGCATATAATATTAGAACTCGGTTATTACAATTATACACAGTGGTACTACTTATTTCTTCTATAAAGCATGTTGAGAACACAAGCAAATTTTCTATTGGAAATGTGCTGTCATAAGGGGCAGGCACTAGGCTGCCTTTTGGGTGCTTTGAATCGAGATTCCCATAGTCTAATATACTACTAACTACTTCATAATCTAATATACTACTAACTCTTGAGTCTGTTTGATACTTCGTAACCTTCAACCGAGTGCATCACAAAGCAACAGTATTTGAATCAACAGACCTCAAATGGGCCAATGTACAGAATGTGTCCAAAATCTAGGACCCATGACTCCTGTGGGATTGACATTTGGCAAAGTTGTGGCTGCTTCGGGGCCATCCCACCTTCCAACTATGCTTCCCAGAAATCTGTAGGTTGCTTGTTGCAAGGTGAAGATGGTAGGGGAAATCCCCACTCTTTTTTTCTCACTTCCCTCTGGCCCCCGCCCCAAATTGTCTGGAAGCAAAGCACAACAGACAAGGACCTTTGACTGATTTGGAACTCAGCCTGGAATTTGAAATCTCTTAAGACCCGTGACCAGTGAGGGAAGAATGAGGGCATGCCTCAGATGCCTGCCAGCAAGGTAGAGCTGGCTGGCAGTCATTGGCAATAGTGGGTAAACTCTCTTCCTTCCTGGTGGAAGGAAACACTTGGGAAGATGCAGAGTTACAGTTTTCCTTGTGATCTACAGCTTGCTCACTTTGTTTCACTTTGCACAGCAAAATGAGAGACAGTTCCATAGGTCAGCCAAGGAAGGGGAAAGAGGAGGAAAGGCACAAGGAGGCAACTCTGGGATCTTTCAGATTTGTGAGTGGAAGGGAAATGATCCAAACCTATATAATATAGTCAGGATGAGCGAGTCAGGATGAGGGAATAATAAATGTCTGCTAGTGATATAGGGCCGGCATAGGCGGCACTTTTAATTTGAAATTGTCCACTGTTCAATTTTGAGATTTTTTTAAAGTTATTTTGCGTATTCCAAAGGCTCTGTACAATTCTAACCTTTGCATAACCCAAAAATGTAATTATGCTTGTTGGAAATAGATCTAGATAACTCTACTACTAAGCCTGAAACATGTTTTGGAGACAGATTTAGGCAACACAATTGGGAATGCCTGGGAAAAAAATATCTGCCTCAGTCAGGAAGTAATTTTTTTATATCTGTGATAGAATAGATACGATAAAATCTCAAAAATTTGGAGCGACATTTTTAACAAAATGGGAGCAATAACCAAAGGGTTGAAATCTCACAAAATTTAAGTTAATTAGATTCAATGGAAGGAATCAAAGTTATAGAACAGGAAACATTATATCCCTACCACTCATGGAAACCCATTTCAAAATAGCTGGATAAGAGTTGTAAGAAGGTCCTCCTCAAGAAAGTTCTGAGGTAAAATTCAGACAAATAAGAACAAAAAAAGTGGAAAATTATTTTACTATAATTGGATTTGTTTTTAAAATTACAATTCCATCAGGACGTATGAAAAATTTAACGCTTTAAGATAAAAAAAAATCAAAGTATATTAAATATCTGAATCAAGATAAATCTTCCTATGTTCATGTTCATCTATGAATGTTAAAGCAAGCATTTGGAATAAGCTTTTAAAATCAAATTAAGACTGCATTTATACCAATACAAATGTACCAATATTTTTAAATACCAAAATATTTATACCAATAAAAAAGAAATACTTCTTTAAAAAAATATGGATATATTCCTCTTGCAACATAACGTGGAGACCAGAGCTCTTTCTGGACATGGCTGAATGACATATGGTATATTCGTTTAAAATAACAGCAACAGAGAATTGGTTTCTCTTCTCTGTACAATTATACATTTGCAAATCTAAAACCAGGAATTTTGTGTGATTTTAAAATACTCTATACGTTGGGCCTGAGGGATAAAACATATTTTCATTTTACTTGCTCTTTCACTTTTGTATGCATACATGTGCATGCATGTATGCATATACCGTATGTTTCTCTCTTTCTGTATAAGTATAAAAGTATAATCACAGGCCCTGAGTGGAGCAAAGAAAGAACAGGGATGCTGAACAACGAAAACTAAATTAGCAACCACGTCCTCATTGCCAAGGGCAACATTCACTCAACAGAGAATATGATAATGACAGATGAATTCGTGTTCCCAGCTTAAATTCTCTCTTCTCAACAAAATAAATGCACAATGTCTTAGATATTTCCACTTGCATGCCAGTCACCTCCCTTGCAGAGCAGCTGCTGGAAATGTTGTCAGTGACAGTCAAGAAAGGTACTGTTCCCTGTCATGTTTTTGACAGGGTCACCCCAATTTTCAGCTGACAGCAGTGGGTGTTGTTTTTTTCCTAGTTCCTTGTGCCTTTTCTTTTCTGTACCTCTTTTGCCCTCCAATCCATATATTTTCCTTGTGTGCATTCTGCTCTTTCCCCCTTCTTTCCTTCTCCCTTCTTTTGTGTTCTTATTACAGATGACATTGTTTTTATATCTACATCTTTTAGAAATGTTTTCTAAAGAAAAACCTCTGGAACGAATCAGGTTCTCCGCAAAGATGCCATAATGAAACTCATGTTTTTGTCCAGAAACATTCTTACATAATTCAGAGAAACATATTACATGGCTCTTTCAAAAATTAATCTTTGAAACTGAACAAGGAGAAAACATCGCTTCCATACATTTTAGTATTTAGGAAACGAGTCTTCCAGCAGTTAACACACAGTCAGGATTTTCAAAGTATAGATACAAGTTAAGTTAAGTTAAGTGTCTTCTTTCAGCTGCTCTAATAATATTCCTTACATCAAAGGGCAACCTAACTACAAACTGAAAATCATGATGTACAGGACTCCTTCAAGAGTAGCAATGTAGCAAGTCTCTCAGGAAAAAAAAAGCAAAACGAAACTCTTGGAATTGTTGCTAAAAATCTAAAGAAGGAAAAACATTTCTGATGAATGTCTAATATATATTTAGTTACAGACTGAAAGCAAGAACAGTGGAACTTCATGAAAGATAAGGAGGAAAATATGAGCACATTAAAGGATGTATGTACAAGCCCTATTATTTATAGATCCATTCAGTAGCTTATTTTAAGCATGGACCATTACAGAGAATAAACTGTTGGGTTTGGGTAATATCATCAGAAACTACTGCAATGGAAACACATATAAATATCCGCAAGGAACAAAGCTTCATGTAAAACAAGTTTTATTTCTTTTTCAAACCGATTTGGAGAGGCTGCCCTTCTAGTATTAAATTCTGCCACTAAAGATCTAGAGGTTGCCAATTTTATTATAGGAAAAAAAGACTGAGCTAGCCAAAAATCCAAGGCTCTGGAGAGAAACTGTGTTCAGAGAGGAGAAGAGCACCATCGTATTTCAATGTTTATGTCACACATGTAAAGCCGAGCCTAAAAGCTAATCACAATGAAATGGCTATGTATTATAAAATAAGCCATCTCTAATTTTAGAACCACAAGCACTGCCATCCCTATTGTTAATTTTAATTAATATTTTTCCTAAATAATGCCTTCTTTCAGGGTCTATTTATATTAGCTCAGAGAAAGAAAAATATGCTGTGCGTTGCATCTTGAAAGGTAATGGAAATAAGGGCTAAGCAGACGGAAACTGGTTTTGTTTGGAAAGAAAATGGCCCGGCTGATTGTTGTTTAAGCAAGATGCTTTCTTTGTATGAATTTTGATGCATGGGTGTTCCATTTTGAACTCAATGCAAACATTATGGGAAAGAAGTGGAATATGAAAGAAAATTCTAAAAATAACTATTTTCAATTCAATCCATTTATTATTTTTCCTGGATAAAAAAGCTCCGGTACATTTAAAGCAATGGACAAACATAGGACAGCATAGATCTCTCTGGGTCTATTCAGATATTACTCTTCTTCAATTGGATGAGACTTGTGTACTTATACAATATAACCAAACATTGACCAATGATTCATAGGTCCTTCACCACAAGGCACAATCTTTTTTTGTATGGAACTTTTTATATTTGCCTTCCACAAGACCTGTTTGAGAGGACATTAAGTGTCAGCATTCCATCTAAGTTCCAATAACTCACTCAGATAAGAAATAATCCAAGTAAGAATTTATTAAAGAAACGATGTCGGCACATCTAGGAAAAACCTGAATCTAAAGACCCAGTTTTTTCCCCACCCAAAATAGAATTACAGAACCACCTTCTTTTACCCATCATAGATCACATTCCCCAATCATAATGGTTACCCAACATTCCATCTT
>JANHFL010006503.1:166552-180066 GCA_032468155.1 Oxyrhabdium leporinum | reverse complement strand
CCCGCTCGCATTCGAAATCTCCCATCGGAACAGCCGATGGAGATCCCGTGCCGTTGCTCTGAAGCCCCGCCCCTTCTTCCGTAGTAGAGAACACTCTAAATGCTGGAAGAGATGGGAGGAAAGGAAAGTAGACAGTGACCAGCAATAAGATAGATGGATTCAGTTTTAGTGTCGATTGGTGCATCACTGGAAGACTTGAAGTGACAAGTTAGGAACAGATCATCATAGAAAAAAAAATATCCACAAAGTTGCTAAGAGTCAACACTGATTTGATGGCAAATAATCATTCAATCACTAAGAACCTGCAGTGCAAGTAAAGTACATTAATCCTTGAGCAAACCTCAACTTCTGGTGACTGCCTTTATGACATTTCTTTAATGATATTATGGAAGGGAATTGCTGTTCAATGCCCCAAACCCCAGTCTTGTCAACAGCCCTGAAACTTCCAGTGGGTTTCCAATCTCTAAAATCAGTCAAATTCATGCAGATGCTACAGTCAGAAGCTAACATAGCAGGTCAGTGGGCCCTCCAGGATTTTCTATCTTTAGACTTTAAGGTACCTGGCTCTGCTTCTCCTGATCTAATAATAGTATTTAGGTTTAGTGAAATCACTACATTTCATACTGATCTAATGGTGTAAACAAAATAAAATATTGGCCAATTCTCCTCCTTTTGGTCTACTTTACTGAGAATTTAACCATGTAAGTGCACAACCAGTGATCACCGCATATTGTATCTTTGGCCGAAATGTCTAGATTTTCTCCTCTCCTAACCCTAGAGATAAGCTTCCAGCTTTGTCTTCAGTGTAAAGGCTAATCACAATGGTTAATGAAAGCCTGTTAGGAACTCTCCAACATTTTTTTAGAGCCCTTTGAGTTCTGTGTTACATTCATCAGCATTTGCAGTAATATGCACAGCAAGGAAAAGGGAATAAAGGCATGAAAAAAGGGGAGCCCAGAAACTAGGCTGGTAATCAGATTTCTTCCATCCAACTCTGCATTGCTTAAAGTCTATACATATTAGAAACACATGTGAATTTTTAACAGCTTTTGCAAAGAGATTTTTGCTTTAATCCCAGACAGAGAAAAGCTGCGTTTTCTTTTGGGATCTACATGCCATTAGACGCCTTGTTGTTGCTTAGTGTTGACTTTAGAAAGACACCCAAAATAAACACACTAATTAGAGCACAGAGTTTTTAGCTCCTGCAGATCACTGGTGAGTTTAGAGCCAGGTGGGGATTGTCTGTAGTAATATAATATGACAATAAGTATTTGTCACTGAATGGTACAGCCTTATGTACTGATACACTTATCTTATAGCATATACGTTATCTTTTTAGACAGGTACCAGTCTATTATTTAAAAGTGGTATATACAGAGAGCAACGGTTTTGGTCAGATATACATAACTCTTCTAAAAAATTATTCTCTCACAGGATTTCCGGTAGTTTAATTTACAAATTTATTCTTAAAAACTGAATTTTGAGTGGCAGTGGTCACTATGTAGTGGCTGACAGTGATACATATTCTAAATTGAGAAAGGAAACATATTAAGCTATAGATGGTGTATCTTGATTCAAAACGTACCCTTTCATAAACTGCTATTGTTAGGATAGCAGCATGTTTATCATACCATTTTATTTGTCCATGTACAGTATTGTCTAAATTGTACAAAATATTTTTACAATAATTCATATATTCAGGAGTTATATACATGAAAGGTCTTGACTTCCTGGTTTATTGCTATCTTTTTATTTCACCTTTTCTCTGGGAGTTCAAGATCTCACGGGAATTTTTCCCAGCAGCAAAGAGCTGAGGTAGGTTGGCTGAGAAGTAGCGAGCTCCATAAAATATTCCTGCTCTAATATCTATAGTATATATGTACCCAATGTAATGAAGGCAATATATTAAAGGCATATTGTTGTCTGTAAGAATAGTAATAATATTGAAGGCAATTAGTTCTTCCAGAAGAATGCTCTTTCTATAGAAACATTGCTATCATGTGTACTTATTACTGGCTTTGTCAATGAAGAATCCTCAAGTATCTTATCTTGAGGCCCTGAAGATATAAAAACATGACCAATGAATGGACATTACTACCCTAAGAGGCTCATGCCATCTTCTTCCAAAGGTGTAAATGGTCAACTTCCAAGAGTGATAACATTATTTCAAAATGTATTAGCCACATTCAAAAAGAAATATCTTTAAACTAACAGGGACATACTCATGTAATCAATTCTCAGTTTATGGGCTTAGATCAATTTCAAACATCTATCATTAAAGGTTAGGTACTTTCCGATTCACTAGAATGCTGAAGAAACAACTGAGAAGACAGAATCTTGTTCTACACTTCTGGGGATAATGTGCACCCACCCACAATGGTTGTTGCAACCTGCAGCCTTTTCCTGGGAATAGGGGAGGTCTGGACATATGAGAGAACCAAGTAAAGTCTAAGACACCTACCGTGAGCAGCCCCAGGCAAAAAGCAGAGAACTACCAGCAGGAGGAGACTAATTAAGTATGCCAGTTTAAGATAAAAACTGAATCTCTGAGCAAGTGGGAGTAGAAAGGTTTACATTAAAATGGTAAAAACAGAAAGAGACAACTTTCTCTACTGCTTCATAGCACAACTCTCCCTGCTCCTTGCGACTACATTGCTGATCTGGACAGCACTAAACCAAAGTTACAAAAGACTTTGACTCTCAATTGACTCTAGAATAGGGCTCTTCTGCAATACAGTAATATTAAACCAGTAAAAAAATCTACCAACCAAATGAAAACTCATGTCCTTTCCCAACCCAGTCCATGGTTATCAAGATTAATGGTTGTTTTTTTTACTGGCTAGTAACATTTTGTGAGAGGAGAGAGAAACAACGGCATAGAAATTTATTTCCTTGATGTGCCCTGTAAATTATAAATAAGGACAGCATCATGTCAGTGTTAGGATAGAGATCACCAGCAGACTGCAAATTCTATGCCAATATTGTGTTTTGTTTTGTTTTTGCAACTGAAGAATCCAAGGCATAAGCGATTGCCAAAGATTCACTTCTTAATTCAAATTAATATATGAGCATCAGCTGATCATTGTCAGATGTCATTCTAACCACCAGTCTCTCTTTGATAAGCAGATAGGGAAGCAAAACGTAACCACAGGTCATTTGGATGGATCTGTTTGGGAAGAGATGCTTTTGTTTTGGCTTTTGATAAGCTGGCAAATGAGTCAATCACTGTCTGAGGCTTTATCAGTGCTAGCACTGTATCTTCAGAAAATCCTTCTGCATTACCATACAAGAATACTGATGGCAGAAAGAGTACAGAATAACTAGACTGGTGACCTTTGAAGAATTAAGTTAGTGCTGAGGGAAGCAATTATTTTTCAGCCTTGATTTCCCACCTGTAAAATGGAAATACAGCATCCAACTCACAGGGTTGCTTTAATGCTAAATTAGATAAATATGTCAAGCACTTGGCACATTAATGATAAATAAGTATAAGCTCTCCTAAGTTCAGGTCCTGTCCTATGTCTCTCTGAAGAAAATTATTCCCATTGCACAATAAGTGTCATGATTTATCTCTCTTAGAACTGAACTTTCCACTTTTTCGTTCCAACACTGAAATCTGCCAAGACAGTAATTCCCAAAAGATGTGTAAAGAATACACACATAGCATTTCCTCCTCCACTAGGCTAATAAAAGAGCAATCTATTTCAGGCCTGTATTCTAATGAATCTTGAATCTGAGCTTTTTCTCACTTACATCTCTACCTGCAGCACAAACATGCCTAACATGTCCTCATGTTGTTACCTTCATCTGATCCCAGCCCAAACCAGAGATAGATTTAAGATGCCCTTACTTACCGCTAAAGCATGGTTTCCTCCTTATCCCAAATATATTTTGCCTTGGACATAATCTGATGTGCTTCTCAAACCTAGTGCTAGTGATACAGTTCAGGTGATTCTCTGGACTCAATTTCAGCAAGTCCAGACCTATTGCCCAGACCTAAGCTGGAGGGGGTATACTGCCACCTCTTCATTCCCAGCCTGGGCACTATCCTCTAGATCAGGGGTTTCAAACTAAATTTTATTGAGGGCCAGATCAGCATTGTGGTTGTCCTTCGAGGGCTGGGATGGGGGGAGGAGGCATGGCCAGAGTGGTTGTGACCGACTGGGCATGGCCAGGGACATGGCCCGCTTGACGTAGTTCGCGTGGGTAGTGCCTGCGGGTTTGAGCAGGATTGGCGAGGGAATCTGGGGGTCTCCAATGGGGGTGGGGGTGGGTGGCTTGTCCCACAGGATGAGGTGAGGTAGGGGGTGGGGCAGCTACAGGCAAAAACCCATCACTCGCTGCCCTTTGTGTGCAGAGAGGGGGGAAAATGGCTTCCAGCTGTAGACACAGCGTGCCGGCCTCTCAGCTGGTGCATCCTGTTGTTCCAGAGCCCGCTGCTAGAACCGGGCTGGCTGTCCAAGCAGCAAGCAGAGGCCGTAGGAAGGAACGTGATGCGGACCGCTGGACGTGCTTACTCTGCCCCACTGTCAGTTTTGGCTTATGGTTAGAGAGCAGGTTGCCGCTGGTCATTTTCTCCTTAGCCCACTCGCGGGCCTTGCCATTGGCCTGTGCATGGAACATGTTCTCCTTGTGCACCCGACTGCAGCGGTGGGTGCATGAGAGGGGTGTTCTGCCAGCAGTCCCCTGCAGGAAGTGGAGGAGGGCACAGCATTTCCCCATCTGCTACCAGACCCAACACGCGGCACGCAGACGGGCTTCCCTGAAGTGTGGCACGGGGTGGGGTAGGAAGCGGCACCCATCCCAAGGATGGAGAAAGAGGGCCTTTGAGCCCCAGGCACGGTTTGGGCAGCACCCTGCTGACTCGCCAACTCACACGGAGGGAAGCCGCGCTATCCCTGAGCTGCACCTTCTGGGAATGTTGGCTGAGCAGGAAATTTGACTGCAATCCTCGGAACGGAGATGTGGCAGGTGGAGGCTACAAGACAGAAGGCTGCCTTCAGTCCAGGGAAGGGACCACAGCCTCGGGGGCTCTGTCTGAAAGAGCTGTGTCAGTCGGGCAGTGCCTCAAAAACACTCTGGAGCTGCTGCCTCTCAGGGCAGGACAGGGCTCGGCTTTCCTTGCCGAGCAGCCCCAGTGAAGGAGGCACATCACTGAGAGTCTCTACTCCTGGCAGCTCCTGGGTGGCAACTCTGCCACCACTCAGCAGATCCACCCAACCCAAAAGGGGCAAAGCGGCCAGCTAGAAAGGCTGAGTATTACTGGTAAAAGCAGACCCATTTTCAGCAAGCAAAAGGCAGCCACTGCAAGTGGGGAAAACTCGATCCACATTGGTGCTGTGGTCACCCAAGCCCAGCTGGGATCGCATGCCTTCCCCCCCCATCTCTGCTGGGCTTGGGTAACCAGGGCACCAATGGGGATCTGGCTTTCCCTGCTCGCGGTGGCCGTTTTTTGCCTGCTGGGCCTGGGCTGAGCTGTGGCGGCCTCGGTGGTACTGAGGTACATCAGGTGCACGAGGGGAACACGCCTTTGTACCTGGCCACTTCTCCTCCTTCGGGCTGTGTGGGTCAGCCTAGCAGTGGCGAAGTTTCCACCCAGGAGCTGCCAGGTGTAAAGACCCCTGGTGATGCGCCTCCTTCACCAGGGCTGTTCGGCAAGGAAAGCTGAACCCTGCCCTGCCCTGCCCTGTGACGCAGCCACTCCAGAGCACTTTTGAGGTGCTGCCTGACTGATACAGCTTCTTCAGGCAGAGCCCACAAGGCTGTGCTCCCTTCCCTGGACTGGAGGCAGCCTTCTGTCTTGCATGCCCCCCCCCCTGCCGCATCTCCGTTCCAAGCTGAAGATTGCCGCCAGATTCCCCACTCGGCCAGCATTCCCGGAAAGCGTGGCTCAGAACACCAGGCCTGCCCAGCCCGAAGGAGGCAAAGTGGCCAGCTAGAAAGGCTAAGTAGAGGTGGTAAAGCACATCCAGGCCAGCAGGCAAACGACGGCCACCACGAGTGGGGAAAGCAAGATCCCCATGGGATCTCTGGCTACCCAGGCCCAGCAGAGATGTGGGGAGGGAGGAATGTGATCCTGGCTGGGCTTGGGCGGCCATAGCGCTGATGCAGATTGAGCTTTCCCCACTCGTGGTGGATGCCTTTTGCATGCTGCAAATTGGTGTGCTTTTACCACTTCTACTTGGCCTTTCTAGCTGGCCGTTTTGCCTTCTTCAGGCTGGGCGGACCTGGTGCTTTGGGCAGTGACGGCAGCAGCCTAATGGACCTGCGCAAGCTGCTGGTGGCCTCAGTGGTGCCAAAGTGCATTGGATGCAGGAGGGGAATGCGCTCCACCCACGGGCCAAGGGCAAGACCTGCGAGGGAGCCAAGGAGATGACCAGCAGTGACCTGCTCTCCAGCTGCAAGCCAAAAACTCTCCTCACCTTGTCTTCGCCCACAGCGGCAGCAGTAGAGGCATGCGGTCCGGCCTGCTGGATGCATCGGGCAGCCACCTGCCCTGTCCCAGCCACATGGGATGGAGCAGGCGTGTCCGGTGATCCGCATCACATGCATTGTGAAGGGAATTGGGGCCATTTCCTTCCTTGTAAACCACGCAACCCACGTTGCTCTCTTCTGCATTCTTCCCTGCGTGCCCTAGGATGAGGAGGGCGTGGGCCTTGGTCTGCATCTGAATCCTCTCTCCCTTGTTCTACCTCTCCCCTGCTCTGCTCAGCCTGACTTTGCCCTTCCCCAGTTTTCTCCACAGCCGACGGAGCCACTGTCCCGCTCTGTGAGCTGCCCGTCTTCCCCCTCAGATTCGGACTCTGACGGGGGCATGTTACCTCCCCACTCCGTGTGCGCGCACACAGCTGAAAGTCTGGTAAGGGTGGGCATCCTAGAAATGGTAAGGGGCCGGCCAGCATCACTTCGGTTCTGCCCATCCCATCCCGGCGTGCGTGTGTGTCACTTTGCCTGGCCGATGCCATCCCGGCAGGCACAGGAGGTAGGTGAATGTGCGCACAGACCAGCCCGTGTGCATGCACCCGCCTCCTGTGGGGCCAGGCCTATGCACATGTGTGCTTGCCTCCTATTGTGTGTGCGTGCGCTTGCCAGGATGGCATGGGTCGACTCTGTGTGTGTGTGCACCCGCCGCCTCCTGCGCACCCACTGGGATGGATCGGGTCGGACCGGGCTGAAGTGATACGGGCCAAACTCTTACTGTTTCCAGGATGGCCGCGCGGGCCAGACCTGGCTCATGGGCCTTGAGTTTGACATACCTGCTCTAGATCAAGGATGTCAAACTCAAGGCATGGGGGCCGGATCTGGCCCATGGGGTGCTCAGATCTGGCCAAGGGGCTGCCTTGGAAACAGTGAAGAACTGGCCTGTGGTGCTTCTGCCAGTGAAAATGGAGCTTGGGAGGGCCCCGCGCTGCCCTCCCGAGTTCCGTTTTCAGCTGCGACGGCCTCAAGCAACCCTCTGCCAGCAAAAATGGAGCTGAAGAGTGCCACATGGGACCCTCCCAAGCTCAGTTTTCACTGGCAGAACGCTCGGGCCACCACAGGCACAATGACGCAAATGACATTGAGCTGGCCATGCCCACCCTGGCCACGCTCACCTGGTCCCCCGAGGTCAAACACAACCCTGATGTGGCCCAAAATGAAATTGAGTTTGACACCCCTGCTCTAGATCCATTTTGCTTTAGGCAGAACCTGGTTCTTTCAAATTGAGTCAACCCCATACTTTCTGCAGGTATTCCTCGATTTACAAACACAGTTGAGCCCAAAATTTCTGTTGCTTAGCAAGACAGTTAAGTGAATTCTATGACTTTTCTTGCCACACTTTTTAAGTGAATCACCACATTTGTTAAGCTAGTGACATGGTTGTTAAGTGAATCTGGCTTCCCCATTGATTTTGCTAGTCGAAAAGTCACAAAAGACATGGGACAAAAAAACATGGGACACTGCAACCGTCATAAATGCATGCCGGTTGCCAAGCATCAAAAATTTGATCACGTGACCACAGGGATGCTGCAATGGCCGAAAGTTATAAAAAATGGTCACAGGTCACTTTTTTCAGTGCCAGTGTAACTTTGGTCACTAAACAAACAGTTGTAAGTCGAGGACTACCTGTACTCTTTAAGACCATCTCCGAGTCAGACACCTGAATCAGTCTGAACAGAACTCTCCTCCCTACATTGTCAGCTATTCAGAGTCTTTTTGAATACAGTTTATCATTCCATAACTAGAGCACTATATAGTTGTGTTCAAAAGAACCTCAAATGCCGTCTGGCTGCTAGTACAGCCATCTGTCAAAGCTCAGTTCTTCTCCCAACCCTGATCCTAGCACCCATTAAAGAGAGGGACTGGTGAATATTTTCCCACTGGCTAGTGATGTTTGGTGGAAGGGGACAGAAACAAAGCTGGTGGAATCCATGAATCCATGCCATTAATATGTAAATAAAGACAGCACTGATTGCTGGCACTGTGCCTGTGGCAGAAGAGACGTGGCAATAGGGGCAGACGTTACGTTGGTATAATTTTTCTGCCAGCTCAGGGACTGAGAAATAGCATTTTAACTCAGCTGCAATGAAAAGTCCCTATGATTCTTTCTCTCCTGACTGCCTCCTTGCCGAGTCCTTTATGTTGCAAAGGACAAAGAGCTTAAGAGAACAACAGCAACACTGCTGCACTAGCTCCAAGCTGTGCTTCTGTGTTGCTTAAGGACAAAAAAAAAAGAAGTAAAGCTTGTTAGAACAATTTTAATCCCTATCAGGATAGATCTTGAATTTCTTGATTTATCAGGTCACATCATCTTACGTTCGGTGCGCGTCCACACAACACAAGCATGTCACAGAAAAGTGAACTTTCACTGCTTGTGTGACTTTTAGTTTGCAATTACTAATCACCAGCAAAGGATTTTCAAAGAGGAGCTCAGTGCCAGGAGCTACTCAGGAACCCCTAATGAATGTGCTTATACAGCGGACGATATCCTACCAGCAGGGGAAGTGGGGGAGCATGCAGTTCATGATGAGTCAGAAACACATGACTGACCAATGACACTCTTCCTATGTCCTTCAGCAATCCATTTTGTATTATAACTGGGCCATGTAACAGCCTCTTGTATTTGCATGCAGGAAAGAAACAAATGGAAATGATTTCCACACTCATCCTCTACCTTTGGCTCTCACTTACTGTATCACGAAGCCAGTCTCACTGGAAATATTCTGTCAACTTCAAGTCACAGGTGGTTTCTCTGATTTTGCTTAACAGAATGTGAGCTGTATGCATAATGACTGATGACTTTGCACTGGATAAACTCAGAGATTGTAGTTTATTCAGCAAGCTATGACTAAGATAAATCATGGCCTAATGTGACATATAGGTAGCCCTCACCTTACAACCACAATTGAGCCCAACATTTCTGTTGTTAATTGAGACATTTGTTAAGTGAGTTTTGCCCCTTTTTACAACCTTTCTTGCATTGGTTGTTAAGTGAATCACTGCAGTTGATAAGTTAGTAGCCCAGATGTTAAGTGAACCTGTTTTCCTCATTGACTTTGCTTGTGAGAAGTTCACAAAAGAGGATCACATGACCTTGGGACACTGCAACCATCATAAATATGAGTCAGTTGCCAAGCATCTGAATTTTGATCATGTGATCATGGGGAAGCTACATTGGTTATAAGTGTTAAAAATGGTCCTGTCACTTTTTTCAGTGAAATTGTAACTTTGAACCATCACTAAATAAACTGCTGTAAGTCTAGGACTACCTGTATATAGAATATAAAATAATAGAGTTGGAAGGGACGTTTGAGGCTTTCTAGCCTGATTCCCGGGCCAAGCAGGAGACCTTATACTATTCTGGACAAATGGCTCTCAATCTCTTCTTAAAAACCTGGAGTGATATGAACCCAGGTACCGTGGTTTATTAACCAACGTTTGTAGTTTAATATTACTATGTTTGCAAACCATTATGACTTGTTCAGCATAACTTAGGGTGATGCTTGGCAATGTCATCAAGAAAAGATTTTTTGGAATTATTTAGGAATTCAGAAGACCAATAATTTTGCTTGTTGTTAAAGGTTTATGGTTGCATATTCAATTACATCACCAGGATCCCATCTACAATTTCTCTTTCAGCCGTAACAGTTAGTTTTCTATAAGGCTCTTACCGCACTTGATGGATGGCCCATAATATATGGTAGTCCTTGTTTAGTGACCAAAATTGGGACCAGCAACCTAGTTGTTAAATGAAGCAGTCACTCTGTGAAATCACAACTGTGCTTATGATCTTATTTCAGCTTTCTTTTCCTGTGATGGTTGGAAATGTGAGGATTGGTCACAAAGTTACTTTTTCAACATGATTCTAACTGCAAACAGTAGCTAAATTGGACAATCACTAAATTAGTGATTCATTGCTTTATTCAGATTTAACATTCATTATAACTTAAAGAGGCATATAACTAAAATACAGAGCCTTTGAGGATTAAGCTTTCAGTCTGGACCTGTAATGCGTAAACAGTAATGATGTTATGTCTCTCATTTTGATCTCAGTAAAGTCTCTGCTTCTCTAAAAAAATATTAAAAGGGGCCTTATTAACATTATTGCAGAGCAGCAAAATCTATTTAAGCAGGAATCTGCATTTCTAACTCACACAAACATCACTGGAAACAGCTTTGATCTCAATAAATATGCTTATCATTGTATTGTTGGAGACAAGTAGTTTTTACCACTAAGGTTAGAAATGTATCTACTTGTATTTAAAAAACAAAGAACAGTCTTCAATGTTGCAACATGCTGCTGTTTGGAGTAAAGAAAAATATGGTACCCTAATTTCATTCTATATTTAGATTCAGATGGAATTAAGTACCTCATAAGCATGGTTTGGCAATATCTTTTTTCTTCTGCTGCTTGGTCTCCATGATGTACAGACCAAGTACCAGAAGATCTTGTTCCCAGCCCATGAATAAAGACAGCTTTGACAGGTTTTACATACCTCAAAGCTGCCCCAAAGTGTTAGAATAAGGGCAAAATTTCTACTTGAATTCAGGTACAGCCATGAATGGCGCTTAGCTTTACATGTATTGAAATAGAATTTCTCTCCTTAGTTTAACATTGTTCAAGGGCAACCTTGAGATTTGTTAAAATCTGACAATCTTTCTCACTCATTAAAGTGGAGAGAAATTAGGTAACTGGCACTGTCTAAGAATAGAAGCAACAAGGACAGGATAGGGATTGGCAATGGGAACACTATGTTTCATGCAAGAATAGTTTTCTGTCAACTCTGAAGTGGGTGGAGTACAGTATAATTTGATAGTGGGGAAAGGTCCATAGAAGCTGAGTAATTGAATCATACTTCAGCAGTTGTGATTTTCTGGATAAGTAGATAAGGGTATGGTTTTTCAATCAGCTTTTTAAAAAGTTTACTATAAACAATGTTTTAGACATGAGTGCTATACCATGCTTTGCGATAACTAAGTGGCAAATTAACAGTGGCACTCTTCATTCTTAATGTTGCAGGATCTTACCCTTCTTCTAATTTAAGCAATTCTCTACACAAACCAAGTGTTCATGCCAGAATTATCCACAGAATTATCCACAAAGTTCAAATGTTCAACATTCAAATGGTGAACCTTTTTCCTGTCAATAAATGGACAAAAAACATGATTCAGTCCTACAGATGATGTAATAGCTATTTTTTTAAAACAAGCACCTTTTGTGGGATTGGACTACATCAGGAAACAAGCTCTTCCTAAGACTGAACATCTGAGCAAAATGCTCAGGAGGTAAAGTGCTCCAAAGAACCTCAAAGAAACATACAGAAACATTCAATCATTCAAATCTGTCAAAACTAAGCAAGTGGAATAAATTACAGTGTCAGCAAAGGGCTTAATGATGATTCTGCCAGGTATAGTATATTTACATAACCAACACGTCAAGAGCATCGTGGCCCATCTATGCTGGCCAGAATTGTTCCTATCGTTTTCTTCCAATATAGATAAAGTGATGAAAAGGATCAAAATATAATTCTCCATTGCCTCACCAAATCCCAAAATATAATTCCATAAACTAAAATGAATTAACTGGTATGTGCAACATCCAAGTGGGGCACTTACAACTCAATCACATCCTGCAATTTCATGGAATCAGTGAAAAGAGAAATTTGTTTATTAAATTTGTATGCCACCCAGATCACCATAAGTCTGAGTTGCTGACAAATAATATTTTTAAAAATACAATAAGAAACAAAAATAAAGAATAAAAGACACCTATATTGTCCAAGAGGGCTCCATTTACCCTTGGAATAGAGCTGCAAAACCCCATAAGAGTGGGGTACAATTGGATCTGGATGGAGCCTCTTTCTTTTGCTTATATCAATTTACAAGTTCTAACTGAGATATAACTGTTGCATATGTCTTTTTCCAAGATTAGATGCCAAAAATATTTAGCAGTTCATTGATAATCTGATAAATCAGTTCCTATGTGAAATAGCTTTAGCTAGGAAACAGTCAATATGAAACAAGATTAGGATTCAATTTACTACCAGGAGCTGATACTAAGCCTGGTGGGGAAAAATACTTACTAGAGGTAGCAACATGAGTTGTTTTATAACAACTGCCAGTAATTGGCTTGGCATCGGTCTCTGTTGACACTTGCTGATGTAAGAACAAGGAAAAAAGTTTTCTGTTTTCACCTTTCACCACAATTTACTCACAGTTCCTCTGCTTCTCTTTTTTCATTATTTGAAACATCTGGGATATTCTCTAACGGATCATTTTAAGTCAACCCAGAAACTTTTCCAACCACAACCCATTGATAAACTACAAATTGATTTGTCTCATTCTGTCTCATCACAAAATGGAATGCAGACAAGAATTCCGCTTGAATTTTTGCTGTTGCAAGGCAAAATCCCACCTAGGCCTCCCTCGTTCTTGGGAAGTAGTGCTCAAGTTAGATGGTCACTTTTCACAAATACCCGATTCTGTAATTTTACCTGAAAAATATATTCTGGACTTCAATCCACCTGACTAACTAAAGCTACAGCTTATGTTGAATAGTTGTTTAGACTTTCTTCTGTGCTGGCCACCCAGCTACTTTTTCCTAACTGCAATGTTCTTATGCAGTCCAATCACTGAGTTATGATGCTGCACAATCCATCTACCTGTAATATAGGATGCTGCATCAATTATATATATCAAGTAAGGAGTGCCTGTTATTGCATTCTTGTAACAGAAAAAGAGGCAAAACTGTAAGTAGGATTACAATGATGATAACCAAACAAACATTTGAGAGGTAAACTACATTGCCTGTTCCTAGTTGTTTCTATCCAACACTCCCTGCTTTATTTCCTCAGGACCTACAAGCTTTGCATTTCCCTTCTTCCTAACACTCCCAGTTCCTGTCTGAACATCCAAGATAATACAAAAAACAAGAAATTAAAACTTGCTTTAAAAATCCTACTGCTGATTCAATCTAGCGGTTCAAATCCCACTAGGCTCAAGGTTGACTCAGCCTTCCATCCTTCCGAGGTAGG
>JANHFL010006503.1:147827-166295 GCA_032468155.1 Oxyrhabdium leporinum | reverse complement strand
AACCGCCCCGAGTCTTCGGAATGGGGCGGTATATAAATGTAAAAATAAAATTAAAAAAATATATAGGGAAAACCAACACAAATAACTCGGATCTCAACGTTTTAACAAGACATAGTATTATGGTACTTAAAGAATAGTATCTCAAACAGATACCTTGGGTATGTGAGGGAAAACGGGTTTGTTTGTTTGTTTGTTTTTTAAATCTCCAATTCATTTTTAGAAATTCATTATTAGAAATATAGTTTATGCCCTAATTGTTACATATACAGGTAGTCCTTGTTTAGCAGCTGCCTTGTTTGGTGACCATTTCATTGATGAAAAAAAGTAACTTTATAACTAATTCTTGCTTTTATGACTGTCACAGATCTATAAAGCAAAGGAAAGCTGAAGCAAGATCATAAGCACAGTCGTGGTTTTACTTAGCAACCACTTCGCTTAACAACTGAGTTGCTGGTCCCAATTCTGGTCACTAAATGAGGAACACCCCCCTCTCTTTATCTTCTAGCTTATCTTGACGACGGTTGGTGATTCAGGAACACCATAAGAGATCATTATCAAAAATCTTCTGACTGGTTTCAGTCAGAAGATTATACTATATATTTCCCAGAACACACCAAAAAAAGAAACCCAAAGAAAAACAATGTCAGGAAGGAAAGGATATAGCACAAAGTACTTATGTATAATGCAGCCAGTGACTAATAAATCATATTAATCAGATTTTGCAGGCAACCCTTCAGCATGGTAATTATTCAGGTTTATGTTTAAATATTGACGCAGACAAAAAGGAAGTTGATGACTTTTATGGTCAAGTGCAATTGAAGTCAACAGAATATGCAAGCAAGATGCGTTACTAGTGATTGGA
The DNA here is from genome assembly GCA_032468155.1 of Oxyrhabdium leporinum. Lineage (NCBI taxonomy): Eukaryota > Metazoa > Chordata > Lepidosauria > Squamata > Cyclocoridae > Oxyrhabdium > Oxyrhabdium leporinum. The sequence goes on along the minus strand of JANHFL010006503.1, from coordinate 165,433 downwards.
GCCTAGATTACCTAAATTGGAAAAAGTAAGGAGGAAAACACAGTTGGACACTATATGTCCAACTGAAATGAAACGGGAATGACTAATCAATTTCTGCCAATCTTATTTCTTCTATGAGAATACTTCTTCAAACAGGCAAAAGGATTTCTACGTAGATGGATATCATCAGATGGAACACACACTAAAATCAAACTGATATTATTGGTACAAGGAAATGGAAGAGCTTAATTATAACAACACAGATTTGTACAGCAACTAATTGGGATACCAGTCACAAACTGCTCATTTATAAGTTCTAAGTCATGTTAAAGTGGAAGACCCAGCCAATTTCTACAACACATTTTTGCTAATATAGTCATAACTTTCAAGAAGAATATCAGTGACTGCTTTGAAGCCTTGAACCATATTGGGAGAGGGTCAGAGGAACTGTTGATTATACTCAACAAAGGTATTAAGGATGAATGTGTAAAGTGATTGCCAAAGACCAAGAGACAGAAGAAACCAGATTAAATTTCTAATAGATGGAAAGGAATGAAACAAACAAAATGTTAAAAAGTTATGCTATTTATCTACTTACCTACCAAGCACATCTAAATTATATTAAAGTAACCAAAATATCTTTACAATCCCCAATGCATGTGACAACTTTTGAGAACCTCTAACGTTTGGAAATTGAAAGCTGACAAATTTGACACGACCTAAATTGTGTGGATGACTTTGGGGGATGAGGGGAAAGAGATGCTGCCTAGGAAATAGTCAGGCATTGGGGGAAGGAGCCCCCAATGGCTTAATGGTCAGAGAAAAAAAACTTAGGAAGGAATTGCCTTAATCATGGATCAAGCAGTTAAAAATGGCAGCAGGAAGTTATATTTGCAGACTTAGAAGAAGGATGTCAGCCATCCCAGGCAAACCAGACAGGAAATACCAGGAGATGAAGTAATTCTACTTTATTGTAATCTTGCAAGTCTGAAGGTACAAACTTCCTGCTGGGTTTTCACTTGTAAACCACTCAAAGTCATTTAGATAGTTGGATGGGTGGTGTATAAATTTTATTAATAAATGAATAGTAATAAATAATCTCTCCTTATTTATTCAGTCTGTATGCTGAATGTACATCAAGAAAAGCATTTTAAAATTTGAGGATAAAACATCAGTACTTCCACTGTTGATGACACTACTCTAGTAGTTGAAAATGTGAATAATCTGGAAGTTCTACTAATGAAAATTAAGGATCACAGTGAAAAAATGGGAAAAGGGAAAAATAAATATAAAGAAGACTAAAATAATGACAAGTATCACCTCAAAATTTGTAATGAAGACATTGTACTGGTGAGTAACACCTGTCTTAAGGACTCACCATCCACAGTAAAGCATAGAGCGATCAATAATAACTCCATTGATTAGCACTTGGGAGAGTACAATGAAAACCTTGGAAAAAATATTCAGTTGCCATGATGTGACTGTATTCATGAAGCTTAGAATTATTCAATGCCTTTTCCTAAAACATTTTATCAATGTGAAAGTTGGAATGGGAAGAAGCAGGATAGAAAGCATATCAATGTACATGAACTTTAATGCTGCAGAAGTCATTTAAGGATTACTATTAATATAACCAGGGAAACCAACAAATGGATCATAAAAATCACTCCAGGATTTTCACTTGAGGCATGAGTGACCAGCTGCAAACTATCCTATTTTCACACATTATATGAAGGCCTAGTTCCCTTGAAAAGTCCTTAATAGCAGGAAAAGTTGAAGGAAAAAGAATGACCAGCAGCATCTTATTAAGTTTGAAATCCAGATGAAACTATGGTTTCTTATGACGTGACTTCACTCTTCACATACATACCTACAACTGAAGCTGTCACAGTAGTGAAGAAATGACTGCTACAACACAGTACAGAATTAACCTCAGCCCAGACCACATATGTGCCATGCTGGACCTCTGCCTGACCACTACCTATTTTAAATATAATGGTTTCTACAGACAAAAACACGGCTATGGCATGGGTTCACCTGTGTCCCCTATTTGTGGCCAATCTCTATATGGAAGAGATAGAAACTAAAGCCCTTAAATTCCTTCATAGGAATTCCACCCATTCACCAGTATAGGTATGTGGATGATACTTGGGTCAAGATTATAACACAGGAATTGGAAGCCTTCTCCAAACACATCAACTCTGTGGACAGATACATTAGGTTCACCCAGGAAGATGTTAAGGAAAATAATCTGGCTTTCCTAGACTTTGCAGTATACATTAAGGAAGACAGAAGTCTTAACACTGAAGTTTATAGAAATGGATCATAGAACAGATCCATTTCTGATCCATAGATCAGTTTTCACATTTTGATTCTCACCACCCCTGGAGCACAAAATGGGAGTGACCAGAACACTATACCACCAGGCTGAAGATTTGCCTACCAGCAAAGAGGGAAAAGAAAAGGTACTAAAACACATCAAGGAAACACTCATAACTTGTAGCTTTCCCAACTGAGCCTTCATCAAATCTAGAAAAAGGCCCAGCAGAAGCTCCTCCAAAACAGACAAAGAAGAGAACAACAAATGAAGCAATGTTGTCATTCCATACGTTGCAGGAATATCTGAAAAGCTCAGGAGGATTTTAAACCAACACCATATACGTGCACACTTTAAACTCAAGAATGCACTAAGGCAGAAGTTTGTCCACCCCAAGGGTAAAACTTCTGCACCCAAACTGAACAATGTAATTTGTGCAATACAATGCAGTGAGACATGTGCAGATCTGTACATTAGAGAAACAAAACAACCACTTCACAAACACATAGCACAACAGAGGAGAACAAACCCATCAGGACAAGATTCAGCAGTCCAGAAAGACAAAAGGTCGCTCTTTTGAAGATAGCAAAGTCCACATTCTGGACAGAGAGGGCCAGTGCTTTAAAAGAGGGGTAAAAGAGGCATTTATGTTAAAATTGAACAGCCCTCTCTCAACAGAAGGGGAGGGATATCACACCATCTATCTCCTATTTACAACAGAGTTCTTTCAGCAGTTCCAAAAAGGTTCCATACCCATTTGCATTCTGATTCAGGTGACCCCAGTTAGTGACTCTCCTTCAAAGTGATAACAACCAGATGACTGAAAAGAATGTAAATCTTTCTATTTCCCAGCAATCAGAACTGAGGATGCTTCTTGGATAAGAAGTGAAACATCTTTAAGAAAAAAACAAAGAAAGTTTGCCAGTTGCCTTTTGAAAAAGCACCTTTGGGGCAACCGTGGCCTGGATGACTGAGTATATACATGATGACCAGCAGCAAAATTGACAAAGTTGATTAAAACTGTAGGGAATACACCACTGAGAAGCTAAAAGACCAAGTTGAAAACTAATTATTCTGGAGAAGCTAAGACCAAATGCTAAATTGATAGCACTTAATTAGTCAATCAATAATATAATTATATATTCAGGGAATAAGAGAAATGAATGAAATAATGCAATTCTCACCTAATACAGAAGGACACAATTGGGATTTCTTAATATAGCCATGGATTCTGAGCTTAATTTGTAAGTGTAAGAAGTGGCCAAAATCAAAATCATCCAAGTAACTCCTCAGCTCTCTGTTCTGTTAACTTGATTGAGCAAGACCTCTGTCATTCCAGAACAGGGGTTTCAATTGTCGCATTGTCATGGCAGCATCACGTGACGCATCAGGGCCTTTTCCCCCTTTGCTAACCCAGGCAGGAGTGTGGCCAGCACGTGATGCATCCGCCCTGCGGGCGGCGAGTTTGACAGCCCTGTTCTAGAACAATGTTGGAAACAGTGCAAGAAGAGCAACTAAGCTAGTTAAAGGTCTGAAGACTAAAACATATGAAGAATCATTGCAGGAATTGAATATGGCTAGTTTTAAAAAAAGAAGGACCAGCGGTGACATGATAGCAGTATTCCAGTATTTGAGGGGCTGCCAGAAAGAAGAGGGGGCCAACCTATTTTCCAAAGCACCAGAAGGCAAGACAAGAAACAATGGTTGGAAACTAATCAAGGAGAGAAACAACCTGGAATTAAGGAGAAACTTCCTAACAGTGAGGACAATTAACCAGTGGAAGAGCTTGCCTTCAGATGTTGTACGTGCTTCATCATTGGAGGTTTTTAAGAAAAGGTTGGGTCACCTGTTTGAAATGGTATAGGGTCTCCTGTTTGAGCAGGGGGGGTGGGCTAGAAGGCCTCTAAGGTCCCTTCCTTCCAGCTCTATCCTGATTGATTGAAAAGATATATTTTCATTCCATAGTTACTGCTTTTGCACTAGTTTCTCACACTTGCATCTGAGAAATGGTACCTGCCGAACCAGAAGAGAAGAGCATGCCCAGCTAGCTGTTTCCATTAAGGTATAACTGAGCTGCTTAAGTCATTTTGACATTATCAGGCTTAGGTTTCATGAATATTAACTGGGAAGTTTATCATCAATTTATATGCAGCCTGCAATCCAGAGCGACAAGAAAAATGTAGTAAAATGCTATAAATATCTTGGGATTAGCTCCCCCAAAGTAGTTTTCATATGAATACAGACACATATATACCATCTTGTATTTTTAGCACAAAATAGTGCACTGAATTGATGTTACTGTGACATATGTTTTCTTGCTTTGTCAGCAATCTTACAATCCTCATAATTAATTTGGTGCTGAGGATTCTTTTCCTGTATAAACTGGTGAGATTTACCATTTAAATAATACAATTTTTGCATTTTCTCTTCTAGGCCTAAATTATGTGTCTTCTGCAAACCTGATTTTATCCCATCGTTCTATACACTCTAAAGCTGATTTTCCCCTGCCCCAGCTCACTCTCATTTGGGCAGAAGATCTCATCTTTGAACCTTGGGAAATTTCCTGCACTAGACCTTTATTTTCAATGTTGTGATTCAGCAATGTTCTGATGCATTCAATTTTACCACAATTATCTGAGATCCAGCTAGATAGACTGAGAAAGATCTCTAAAATGAATTGAATAATGGCATGATAAGACATGTCAGCTAATAAAAGACTGGCTCTTTGCAATCATATTGATACCTTATTGCCAGATGCTCAAGAGAAAAATAGTAACCTGCATCCAGGCAAACTACACCTTGTTCTCTTTATGGTTTCTTTCATTCTTTCTTCTTACTTCTTTGTGTGTGTGTGTGTGTGTGTGCGTGCTTGGGTCAGACAAACTTGTTGCAACATGACTGAGGTCAAGAAACAATTTAAAAATGATGCTATCTAACCTTGCTGGAATTTCAAGTAGCTATGCAATGCATGTTTTGCCAGGAATTGTATTCCAGCAACTAAACTTCAGACACAAAATTACAAAAACTGTCTCTTCTTATCTTGCCTGTTCTTTCCTTTCCCTCTGCATGTGACTTTGGTCTTTAAAAAGCTTCAACAGCAACAGCCATTACCTCAAAGTGACTCTCTGTTCCTAATAAGGGTTTTTAACACCTTCTAAAGAACTGTTGATTAACAACAAATGGAAATGGAAAGTGGTAAATTCAGAACTGATAAATGAAAATACGTCTTTATATAATTAGTCAGCAGCATTGATTGTTTCATCATTGAAGCAAGAGATTAACAGCATTAAATAAAGGGATAAAACAATCTTTTCATGAAGCCTGTCTAATGTATAATGGCAAAATCTCTACTTCTCATCACCAAAATGCTGATATAAATCAGAGCTGAAATACATATAATAATAGATAATTGTGTTATCTATGTGTAATTATTCTAGGAAAGATATAAAGAAAATTATTTTACTTTGAACATTTACAGGTCTAAGGCTGAATTGGAATCATTAGCTTAGATCTGGAATTCATTGATCATGCAAAGCTGATTGTCCATTGACAGGTGCCTGAGAAAATGCCCCAAGCAAAAGATTAAGTGAACCCAATGAAAAATACTGGCTGTGTTCACATAATAATAATACACTAAGTTAAAGCTGGCAGTCTAATTTGTAGCTGGTTGGTATACTATATAAACCCAACCATGTGTTTAGTGTATGGTTCACTGTGTTTTGCACATCTGGATAACTGGGCTAATTCAATAAGTCAGTTAAGCAGGTGATATGCAAAGAAGTGATATGGCAATCACTTCAGGGAACCTGCCTCATGTAATAAGCTCATTTTTATATAAAGATTAGAGAATGTTTGCCTGAAAGCCAATTAAACGGCTGAGATATGACTTCTTGCTTTCTCATCCAATAATTCTTTATGGTATTTCTGTGCTTTACCATATGAGAACTAAAGAAGAAAGTAGGTGCTCTGCAGGAACAGGAAATGTATTCAGAGGATCTTAAAAGAAAAAGAGAAAGCAAAGAGCTTGTGGCAAAAAGAATACACAGAAATAATAAAAATTAAAAGGTCCAACAAAGAGTTGCTGGAGAATTTGGGCTTGTCTAAAGAGGCCATGGTTCTATTTGAAGAAAATGAATATAGGTTTGTTTGATAACGTTGTTTTTTCCTCCTTGAATGCTCAATGAAAAATATTTGGACATTAAGTTGGGAAGACCACTTTAAGGCATCAATGATGTTTTGAAAGACTAACTCCTTTTAGAAGCTCAGGAGGTTCCAACCATGGATCCAAAACCTCCAGGGTTTTGTGCTAGGCACTCTGTTAGCTAAAATTCTTGTAATAAACAAGCTTACTCAACCAGAAGAAGTAGCTGCAAGCTAGTTAATCAGCTTTTGCCTTAGGACCTACATGCAGTGTACATTTTGAATCCATAATATGCATGTACTTTGTTGTGGGGATAAATGAATGTCTTGTATTGGACATAAGGAGCTCATGTTGACCAGCCTCTCTAATCTTCAGAATACAGGAAGAAATGTAAAATTTCAGATTTTCTTCATCAGTTATGGTTTTATCACATACTATAGATATTTTCTCCATGGCATTCTGTCCTTAAACTGGTCCTTCTGAGTCCATCTGAATAACTGAGTCCATCCACCTTGCTGCTAGTCATCTTCTTCTCTTTCCTTCTATCTTTCCCAGCATTATATCTTGACATAATATGTCTGAAGTATAATTCGAGTCTGGTCATTTTTATCTTGAGTGAGAACTCTGGATTAGTTGGTTGAATAAATCATTTGTTTGTTTCCTTGTCTGTCCATGGGATACTTAGAAGTCTTGAACATTGAACACCAAAGTTCAAAAGTATCAATGAGCAATGAACAAGGACATATACTCAATTTTGCAGCTACTAAGATTGTTAGATGAGCAGGCACAAAAACAGTCAGGGAAGTGATTGAAGCCTGGGAAATGGACCACTCCTCAGTCAACAGGAGTGCTGATTTACTACCAGCTTATCGAGTATTTAGAAAGCATGGCTGGGCAGCACAAATGACAGCCAATGACTTAATAGCCAGCCATCAACACCCAAATCAACATCTAAAAAGCCATATACAACAGGCACCATATAAATACCACTCATAGAACAGCACACACTCTGCTAGAGAGAAGTTCCCTAAAGATGAGCTCCAGCATGAGTCCGAAAGCTTGGAAGACAAAACCTCTAGTTCTGGTGACCGACCCGGATTGAATCTTGCAGTATCAATCTTCTTTCTCTCCTCTCTCTTCAAAGTCAAACTTTCACTTCTATAAAGTATCAAGGGGAATTCCACTCCCTGTACCATTCTAATTTTGTAGTTATAAATACACTGGAGTAGTATCTTTTCCAAGGCCTTCATAACTACCCTACCAAGTGCTAGTTTGAAGCAAATTTCTTGAATGCTTGTTTCTTTGCTGTTGATGCTTGAGTCTCACAGGCAGAAGCTACCTACCACTTTAGTATCTTCATTGTTAATTCTAAGCTTGTTGCACCTCTTGTCATTAGTCTTTTTTATATTTAGTTTTAGTTCCATTTTTTCACTCCACTCCTTGACTTTCATTATAAGAACTTGCAAATCTTTTTTTATTTTGGGCTATAAGAGTAGCATCATCAGCATAACATTAGTTATTAATGTTTCTTCAACAAAGTTTTAAAGACACACCCATCTTCTTCCAATCCAGCTTGTGTTTATGTGTGTGTGTATGTGTGTGTGTGTGTGTAATGTTTCAGATTATTCTGGATTTGCTGACTATTCATGCTTTTACTGTCCATGGCTATGGTATTAGCAGAACTGTTTTTTAATTCTGTCTGAAATAAACAATAGGAGTGATAGCTGTATCTCAGTGACATCAAATGAAGGTTTTTGAACCTGAATCCTTGGTGCAATTGTATGTGGGAAAGACCTTGGAGGACAAAGCAAAGAGATGTAGCCAAGGGAATGGTCAGATAAAAGGCAGCTAAACCTACTGCAGGAATATGGGCAGGGCAAGAGGCTCACAAGGGGCTTTTCCTAGTTTTCTTGGGCTGTAAAGGAGATGGGTGGGTAGAGAACTGTACTTTTAGACTGGCAAGATTCTGTAAATGTAGCTTTACAATAAAGTAGAATTAGCTCATTGGATTATGATTTTTATCTGACTTAGCCTGAGAGGCTGACATACATACATACATGCATATTTAACAGTTAAAGATCAATATCATTTGGGGTCAGATATCTGAAGGACTGCTTTCATTCATACCTCCCTTGAATTCACTGGAGACAGTACAGGTAGTCCTCCACTTACAACAGTTCATTTAGTGACCATTCAAAGTTACAACTGAACTGAAAAAAGCAGCTTATAACCGTTTTTCAGAGTTACGACCTTTGCAGCATCCCCATGGTCATGTGATCAAATTTCAGGTGCTTGGCAACTGGTTCATATTTAGGACCCTTGCAGTGTCCCAAGGTCATGTGATCAACTTTTGTGAACTTCTCACAAGCAAAGTCAATGAGGAAAACAGGTTCACTTAACATCTGGGTTACTAACTTATCAACTGCGGTGATTCACTTAACAACCGATGCAAGAAAGGTTGTAAAAAGGGGCAAAACTCACTTAACAAATGTCTCACTGAACAACAGAAATTCTGGGCTCAATTGTGGTCTTATGTCGAGGACTACCTGTAACAGCAGTGATTCCCACCCTCCAGATGTTTTAGCTTATAATTTCCACAGTCCTTTGTTAGTTAAGTGTGAAAGATGAAAGACAAATTCAGGCAGCCTAAGCCTAAAGTAGTAACATCCACTGGAAAGCTGCAGAAACAAATCTTCTTTTTGACCCAGGCTGCATGGAAACTTAAGAGACTTAAGTTTCTGTTTGAAATCATTAAATCTGCTGGCTGTGATTATATTAATTTATCTCTACTGTATCTTAATTTTCTTTTGTAACTTTAAATACTTCTATGTGTCACTAAGAAATTCTTGGCAAAGAAACAAATGAATATATTTTAAACAGTCATATCCTGACCTTGGTCTTCAGTGAAAAAGGATAAACCCCCACAGGATTAGCCTGTGTCTCTGTGACCAACCCTGTCAATGAAGGCACATGCTCACAGTCACAAATTAACCTCCTTCTCCCCACCCCAGTTCATTAGCATGCTATAGCAAAAAAAACCCTACCACAACCCACTTTGATTTAGTATGGCAATATGATTAATGTGCATTAATGTGTAATTAATCTATTCTCAGTGATCTGTCATCCTCCGTTCTTACATGTGGAGTTGGAAGTAGAGTAAGGTAACCATTCAGGTAGCACTGCCTGTTTAATTTGTTGCTGTTTCATAAGAAATTCTGGAGGTTGATGCACAATGAATGGATTGTTTACTTTCATTCTATGGTCCACTGAGTGTAAATGTTTATATGAATGCAGGAAATGAACTGGAACACCACACCCAAGCTACTAAAGTCAGCCCTTTACTGAGTTCACAAGAAATGCAGTATCACCACTAGCTTAACAGCAGAAGAGGCTACACTGCCCAATTCACTGTGAGTTCATAATGCCATGTAAAGTGTTAGTTCCAAAGCATAGTGTCAAAATTAGGGATGGAAAGAAGATTTGCTACAAACAGCTGTAAGAAATATGTTTCAAATTTTAAAAGTAGGTATAATTGGTATGGCATTGGACGAAGATTCTTCATATACAAATTAATATATCACTGCTTTGAACACAAATCAGACAATCTCCAGAAAAACCAGTTATTTAAAATAATTTTCAAACCAATCCTTGCTTCATTGGTTCAGCTCCCAAAAATAATGCTATCCTCTTTAATTGCTTGGGATGCCTTTATGGTTGGCCAAACTTGGCTTTACTTTCTAAAATTTTCCCAGGTGGTGCCCATTAGCTTAAATAATAAATTTTCCTCTAATCATTTCTGGATTTTGTTTCCCACTGGATCTACATGATCATCTCTCTCTCTCCCTCTTTCTTCAAGGTTTGTGCTTGTAGGATATCTAATTTCAACAGTGAATACTAATACGAATGTGGGAAAAGTTCTAGGAATAATTTGAAATCCCAGTAAAATTGCATTGTAATCAGACCAGTCATAATTTCAACATGGAATTTTATCCAAGTGTACAGAATGAGAGGTCTTAAAAGGTTTGCATGATACAGCAGTCAAAACACCAAGCAAGAATTTGGTTCTCTCTCTCTCTCTCTCTCTCAAATAACACCAGGAGACCATGATTTCACCCAGACCAAAATTAATCTTAGTGAGTGATTATATTATAGTATTCAAGACTGGCCAAAGACTGTAATAAAGACATTTGAATTTGAATTATATATTCATGGGAGTCAAATGAAATAATATATATATATTTGTCCTCCATAAGAAATATTCTTAAATGTATGCAGTTTAGAAGGAGTATTTTTTTTCTCGTCCTGGATCCCTGAGGAAATGGGCCCTTAGGATTTCTAAAGGAATATTCTTGGAACACTGCTGTGTCTTAGAATATTAGAAAAACCCCTCTCTTAAGGCCATTTTCTTGATACGTCAAACACCCGGTATTATAGGGAGGAGGGGTTGATGCATTTCTATCTAAAAGCACCCAAGAATATGCTGCCATTAAAGGCAAAACTGCAAAACAAAAACAGTAAACTATGTCACATAGAAGCAAGTAGAACTAAAGAGGCAGGACTGTCGTCACCATTGAGCAACAGCTATAATTTGGATAAACAGCGTTTAAATATCAATGGTCCCCATTTTGATTACTGGATCCAAAATTAAAAATGTAGTGTCTTTGAGCCCCTAATATCTGGAGTTTAAGATTAAATGAACCCCAATCCCTTATTTCTGAATGCCTGTTCATCTCTTCAAGAATAGCACCAGCAGGAAAGCTCTGGTTCCATTTAGACTGCCCTTAACTATCTTCACTGAGTCAGGGATTTAGTGAAATACCTCCTACCTGTTTTCTTATGCTTTTCCCATTCTAGAGACCTATGTATTAGCCCTTTCGTCTCTGCTTGCATGTATGAAACTCTAAAGGTCTTCTCCATCAATCATTGTGGTCTGTGGGCTGGAGATCATTTCCTCAATTGTCTGTGAGGTCTGCTTCCTCAGAACCCAAGGCAAGCAACAGCTGCAGAAGGCACAAGGCTCCTTATTACTATTGTCAAAGTTTAATTGTAGTCCCGAGACCAGTTGTAGAGCTTGCTTGCTTTATAAATATTAATGCCCCTTTTTTCTGCATACAATCATTCCCATGAGGAAAGGGCTTTTGGGTAGCACCACAGAGTGAGCTATGTGTAAAATCAGTGACCTATGAGGAAGAAACTAGTCCTCTGATTGTGGTTCCTCCAGCTTTGCTCGGTCAGGGGCCTCATTAAACATTGAACACAGCTTCCAGATAGTCTGCATATTTCACCGTGAGAGGAGGGAGGTACAGAAGCAGACTACAGCACTTTAGATACAACTTGCATCGCCATCCCTTTAGGGCAAAGTTTTGAGTGAAATCCTTGCCCTGCTGGACAGCTCTCTAAATGGTTTCTGTGTGATAGGAACCGCCAGAAACTGCCAGCTGCCTTGGACTAGCCCTCACACCTTGGCAGCATTCAAAATCACTTTTCCGTTCTGCTTCCAAGGATTTCAATTATTTATATGCATTTATGGTGACAGAGTCAGGGGTAGTGGGGGAAGAGGGAGAGGTGTGAAGCTGGGAAACAATTAGAGATATTTCCTGATTTCTTAAACAAGGATAATCTAATCCAGGGGATAGGCTTATATTTGAAATCCAGCCTGAGCTGCCCAGCTTGTTTTTAATGCTATAATAATAACATCAAAAATATTCCTGACCAAATGTCCAGTGTGTTTCTCTCACTCATCAGCAATTAGGGACATGTCTTATAGCTGGTGGAGTAAAAAACAGCCTTCTGAATAAAAGACCTGGTTTTCAGGCAGGTTAAGCCCAGTTTTTTTTTGTTTTTTTTAAAAAGAAATTAACTATTGCTCGTATACAGCTGCAATAGAATATGCTCTGGGTCTTTTTCTTGTGGCTGGGAAAAAGGAAGCACTCATTCAAATATCTGATTAGCTCGGTCTACACTAGGAGATACTACCTTAGAAGACAAAAAAGAAAAGAAAAGAAGAGCAATTACAGCCAAACTTCCTTTCTATCTTATTGTCTTCTTTACCACCTCATGCCCATTTTTCTACTTGTGTAGCAAGCATCTTAGGCCATCAGTCTAATCCGACTGGCACAAATAATGGCTCCTGTTTGAAGTGTCCACAGAAAACAGGCACCTTCCTTCTGTATTTTGCTTGTCTCGTATGAACTGAATGACCGTGCTTCATAAAATATGCAATCCTGCAATCATCCAACAGTTTCATAGGACTCATGCTCCAGTCTCTTCCCCAATTCCTAATGATGTAAGATTATGCTTATGTTTTATACAATGCTCTGAATCAAGGCTGCTCTATTTTCCATGTTTCATCCTTATTCTAAGCATTGACCAAAGATTCATGGCAAATTTTCTACCAGAGAATTAATTTTATATTATTCATGCCCCCTATTAAAAAGGCATTATTACCACCCAGTCAGAGATGTGATGAATTAATATGAAATTACATGCACTGTAGGGAACTATGCCAATAACATCAAAGGAAAGGAGATCATGAATCTTAACCAGGTTGTGTGCTGCTGGAAAAATTTAACACTAAATATCAGTAGTTCAGGCTTTGTACCCAGCTAACATCATGAACTGAAAGTGAGGGAGTGTTGTATACTCACAGTAAGTCAGATCTATCAAACAAAGAGGCCAAAGGGATCACTGAAGACAGTTCTGTTGAAAGGGAGACTAGAATAGTTCATAGTATGGACTGTTGACTCAAGGAGATTATAAAATAAAAAAGGTGGCAACTTGCACATGGTTATCTCAACATCTCTCACTACATGGTAACAAGTCAGAAGAATTATTAATTTTATTACGTTTGTACATTTTCAGGATTATTTCATTACCTGGAGGTACAAGGTAATACTGCAAGATGAAGAAATATGTGAATGCCTTGTAAAAGCATGAACAAAATTGTACAGAAATAAGACGGAAACATGTGATGGAAACAACTGGATGGAGGTGCTGATAATCTTGGAAGAGATGCTTCATCCTGCTTTAAATAAATTTGCATTATCTAGAAGGAAAAGGATAGCATCTTGGGGTTATTCCTCAATCAATTTGGGCTTATATGATTGTAAGTTACAATGGTAGAAAAATATGCCTCTGATCAAATCTATTTATCAATTAATTTGTTAATGAATCATTTTTTTCTCTCGGAAGATCAACTTAGTTCTGACTATTCATAATGCAGTCACACTTACATTGGACTATTGTAATGCACTTAAAATCAAGCTGCGATTGAAGTCAATCTGGAATCATCGATAGTTTAGGAAGACTGTGATTACATTTAGTGTGGAATCAGTGATATAACTCATATCACAAATGACAAATTCAGTTCTGGGCTCAGCTTAAGGTGTCAATTACACTTTTAAAACTTGATATGACACAACACCAGTTTATATTCACATCTGAACTTCTTGAGATCTGAGGCTCTCTACAATATAGTATCCCATTAACAATTGAATAAGAGTTGGTAAAAATGAATAAAAAGACATTTTCTCTTGGACTGCTCAGCCTTCTAATGGAGGTTTATTTGATGTCATTACGGTCTATTATCAGTCTCTTAAATTCATCTTATTGCAGCGTGCATTATTTAATTAAAGTGCATGAGTGTGTTTTATATATGGCTTATTGAGAGGTTTTGCTGTCTACTTATGTTTTATGTTATGGTCACATTTTAACTTGTTTTGGGGTTTAGATTTTTATTTTGTAAGCCATCTTACAAAGACGTGCTTCTGAAATAAAGTAATATAAAAATGTGAAACTATTGGATGAATCAGATATAAGGAGATACGTTCCTTGATTCACTCATGTGTCTCAATATCCTGGAACAAAGATTAGTCAATCTCTATTAGGTTATTCATATTCATATGTAAATTGTGCAAATATTGTCCCAGTGCAATGCCAAAATCAAATCAAAGATCTACAATATTCAGTCATGAGTTATCAAGAACACTGCTTCCAAATAACTGCCAATGTCTTATTTCTCTGCCTCTCCCTTAGTGCTAGCCTGAAGATATTTTCAATTGCCATTTTTCAGTCAGACAATGCATACTTATAATTTTCTTCTCATGTGTCCCAAAGGTGCTTTTTCAAAGGGCAACTTTTTCCACTTTTTCCTTGAAGACGTTTTGTTTCTCATTCAAGAAGCTTCTTCAGCTCAGAGCAAAAGAAGCATCTTGGATGAGAAGCAAAACATCTTCAAGGAAAAACAAAGGAAGTCCATTTGCCCTTTGAAAATGCACCTTTGGGGCAACCATGACCTGGATGACTGAGAATTTCCATAGACATTATATTAAGAAGACAAGGGAGATTCATTTGACCAGACTTTCTGCTTTGAGTCTTGCGTATTAAATTTTGTCTGCAGTTCCAATGATTGGTTTTACACACTTTACAAACTGGAGGTTGCCAGTTATTGGTTAGACTATGAAAAATATGGTAACATTTCTAGCATGCATTCTCCTTCCATTTCTGGGAGGCTTCCCCTAGAATGGTATAGATTTGGCCAAAGCTTCCCAGAAAATCAGTATGACATGACTAGGACTTTACTGTAACTCGATCGTTACAAATAATGTAGTCTGATATAAAGCCAAATCCTGAATTTATATTTTACCTGGCTTCAAAAATAATATTTTCTCTATGTGTGTTTCACAATGTATAATAACAAATTGGTTATTATTTCTTTACCCATACTTGCTTATAAATATTCTGCATTCCAGCCCTGGAAATTTACCGCTAGTAATGGAACCTTGACAATTTCTGAGACAAGATGCTTGAGGGCATAGGAATAGCACTCATAAATTTTTTCTTTGCTGCCAATATAAGTACTACATTCTTTCAGTTTTAACCCACTTCAATTAGAAATATATCTATTAACTATAAGTTAGATTGATCTTCCAAGGGGAGGAAAAATTACTTCCACATGCAAGCAACCAATTCCTCTGTAATTATAGTTTTCTTTCTTTTAAAAAATCCATTTATTGTACTGGAATGACATTTTGGTAATTAAATTCCTTTGCATGTATAAATATATATTATATTAGCATTAGTGAATATTTCCAGGTTTTTGAAAACATACAATTCTTGCCACAGAATTATTACTGTTAAATGCTGCAGTGTTTTAGTCATGTAAATATTTGTAACAGGGAAAACAAATCTGTACAAAGGGGCAAAGAAAAAAGAATATTTAAAAGAGCATGAAAATTCCCATGTCTGTTCCACCATCTCCTTGGACTTAGATAAAACCTACCTTATCTGCTGTTATGCAATTGGCCATTTCCATCCAGACTTGATTATCTTAATACAAGGTCATCTTTCCCTCCTATAAATCCTTATTATTCTGCATTGTGAGCAGCAATCTCACCTGGGCCCATCCTCTTCATTGCAACCCAAATAAGTTAATCACAGATTAGAATTTTCAAGAAGGTAGAGAAAGGAAGAAACGGGAATAAGATAGATCAGGATAAAGGTGATAAAATGCTCCATAGGGCTGTGCAAAGCAGTCACTGCCCATTGCTAGAATTTAAACTTCACTTTAAGTTCTAGCAGTAATACAACCTGCCTTTGTGTTCAAAGGGAAGCATTAGAATTTGGATTGATCCACCTCAAACATCTGTTTTGAAGCAAGGAGCTTTTATGCACAGACAGGAGATCCCCGAAGGGCAGGAGAAGAAACTTCAGCAAAGCCACATGGATGTCTCAGTCCGATAAACAAAATACTGCAAAATCCAGTAACAGTTGTAATCCACAATGTCTGAAGAGTGTAAGATTACGAGATACTGCACCATGCAGAAACTTCTTCACCTTCTTTAAACTAACAACATATTTAGAATATGAGAAACATTTTATATACAGGTGGTCTTTGTTTAACAACCACTCTTTCAGTGACTATTCAAATTTACAATGGTGCTGAACAAGTGATAGTTACATTTTATGTTGAAAGCAGTGCCTCCACAATCATGTGATCACTGCTTTCAACTTTCTGTGTTGCCCTTGTACAAGCTAAGTCAATGGGGAAGCCAGAGGACATCGCAAATGGTGACCACATGAAGTCCTCAGTTAACAACCCATGGTGATTTGCTTACCAAAGCAACCAGGGTTGTCTCCATCACAAAGCAGTGCAGTCAAGTGATGTTGTGCTTTACAATTGCATCATCACCTTGCAATGGAATTCTAACAGCCCTGGTTGCCATTAACCAAGAATTACCTGTGTAGTGTTTTTCCCCTGAGGAACACCTTCTACATATATTATTATGACACCACAGCATCCCTTCCCACTTTGTAATTTCTGGCCCCAAAGTTTCTACTCATGTCCCAAGGAGATTTTTCTTCATTGCTGGCAGTAAGAGTGATGTTTAGGAGTCAAAGTGTCCCTAACAGACATAGATTAGGAGACAAAAAAGATAGCTCCTTTTTCTTGCCTTCACTACAGATAGAAGTGGGCAAACAAAACCAGTGTGGGAAAGTCAAAGTTAATCTGATCTGAAAATAAGTCTGAGGAAGAAATAATAAGCCAACTCTTACAGGAAATTATACAACTGTCTTATCCTAATGGGAAAGGCATCTACTTGACTTTTTGCCTGGGTATAGACTCTCCAGGACCTCATCCCTCTTGGTTGGAAGATAAATTTTGAGTAATTTGGCTGAAAGTCAAGAACAAATAACTTACTATAAGAGGTGATATTTGCATCTGTCCAAAATAACTTAATGAACTGGGTCTGGGTCTGTCTCCAACATATCCAACATTACTGGAGCCAGTTTGGTGTAGTGATGAAGGTGCTGATCAGCCAGGTGACAGGAAGTTCTAGGCCTCCTTTAGACATGAAATTCTACTGGGTGAGTTTGGGCCAGTCACACTTTCTCCAAGTAGAATTCACCTTACAGTTGTTGTACATAGAATAGTGAAAAGGAATGTCTGATATGTCTGCTGCCTTGAGTAGATGAAAATACATACAAAGTAGAATAAAAATATAATAATTTTATATATTATATAAAAATATATAATTTTGTCTACTAGGTAGACAGAAATGCCAAATGCAGCTTGAATACCTGTCTTACTATGTGATGAACCATAATAATAATAATAATAATAATAATAATAATAATAATAATAATAATAATAATAATAATAATAATAAT
>JANHFL010006503.1:131249-147727 GCA_032468155.1 Oxyrhabdium leporinum | reverse complement strand
GATGATGATGATGATGATGATGATGATGATGATGATGATGATGAAGAAAGAGACAGGGGGGCTAATTCTGGCTGCACAAAACCAAGCCTAAAGAACAAATGCATACAAAGCCAAAATTATGAAGACAGCAACAGATAGCAAGTGCAGCCTCTGCAAAGAAGCAGAAGAAACAGTGAACCATCTGATTAGCTACTGCAAGAAGATGGTCCAGACTGATTACAAACACTGGCATGACAAGCAAGAACTGGTGGGATCATAAAACAGAAAAAGTCATAGAAACTGAAGAAGCTAAAGTGTTCTGGGACTTTGCAATTCAAACAGACAGGCATCTGCCATATAACAAGACACCGGACTTGTTGATAAGAAAGACAAAAAAATTTTCTGAATGGTGGATGTGGCCGTACCAGGAGAGAGCAGAAGAGAAGAGAAAAAACTGGAGAAGATAACAAAATAAATACAAAGACTTGCAAATAGAAATAGAACTGCTGTGTTGAAAGCAAAGGCTGCACCAATAGTAATAGGCGCCTTGGGTGCAATCCCAAAACAACTGGAGCATCCCTTGAACACCACTGGCACTGACAAATTCACCATTCATCAATTGCAAAAAAAAAAGTTTTGCTCAAAGGAGCAACTTACACCCTGTGATCAAACTTGCAACACCCATAAAACATCCACATCTGCCTATCCCAGGTCCTTGGGAAGGGCTTGCTAGGTGGATAAAAATGCCAAATCCATTCTGAACATCTGGCTGACTATGTGATGAATCGTAATACTAATAATAATCCAATTTTGGATTGATGTGAGCAGCAGCAGAAACGCGCACACACACACACACACCCCACACACTTTTTATTGCACTTTTAAGATTCGTAATTTCTAAGTGCAGTATCATTATGACAAACTACGCTAAAGGAAGTATTTTTAAAAAGACTCTTTGATCCAAATCTTTTCCAGGTAAATAACTTAGTGGATATTGGGACACATTATCTCTTACTTTCAGTAAATCTTGTATAGAAAGAAGTAATGCGTCTCATTCTGCACATCTAAAAAAAGAGATGGAAATCATATCTAATGGTATAATTTAAATCATTCCATCGTGAAGCAGATTGGCAAACCAACTTCTTCCCAAAGTAGAGAGCAAACGTGAACAATCCCAATGAAAACGGAACTCGCCCTGCATTTCAGCTTTTGCACCATAAACTTCTACTGTCAGAAAACAATGAGTTTTTTGGAGAAAGAAAACAACACCAAAGGTAGCTTATAGGTTTTTCTGTTCTGGATGTCCACATCTTCTTCAGTGATGTTTAACATATTGTGGAATATGTGTTAAAATGTAACTTATACAGCAAATGTACCTGAACTGTAGCTTATAATGTATGAAGTGGTATAAATTGGGGTGGCAGGGTCAATTGCACCATGTTTCTGCCAGCAATACAATGTGGGAAAAAATGCACAATAAGCACTGCACATATTATGGGTCAGAACCCTGCCCACTCTTACAGAAATTTGAAGAACTGGATTAGACCAAAAAAAAGTATTTTATGCTTACATATTCTTAATCCCTTATGATTTATTTAGCTGCTTTTGAAATTGATGGACATTGTAAAGCAAGTTCTGGGTATGGCAGAGGAAACTGAACTTTTTTAAGGGATTAAAATCTAATGAACAAGTGAATAAATAAACACATAAACCTTCAAGGTCAGAACTGTATTTTGTTCAAACTACATATGATTGTGTATCATCATTATTAGCCAAAACAACATTGGAAAACTGAATCTGAATGAAATAAAGAGATTGTGATAAAGTGTATATATTCAAAATTCCTTCTTTTCCTCATATATATACAAACACAATCATAGGAAGGGCATTCTAGATGCGAGATTTTAATGTCCCACTCTAATTCTTCACCAGCTGATTATTTTGCTCTGCTTATGCATGCTATTTACTGACTACACGGTACAGTTCTTCCTGATGGTGAGCTAATGGATATTCTTTATGGATATTCTGCTAAAACAGAAGTGGTTGTAAATTTGGAACCAATCAGAAATCTGTATTTTAAATGCGCATTTGTCATTGCTCAAAGTACAAAGAGAGGCAACAGAAATATACTGTTTACTTTCTCTGCCTCTCCCTTTGATAATGCTTTTTACAGAGTTATTGGTAGCATGAGTGGTTCAATTTTGATAGTTAGTCTTGGAATAATAATAATTTCAAGTATCATTAATACTTTCCCTGCACTCTCAAGCCTTTATTTTCTCATTAAAACAGGAGAAAGTGCCCAGCATCTTTCCTCTTTCGATATACGTTTCCCTTAATATCTGTGGACTAATTGAGAAGAAAGCTTGGGGGGGGGGGGAGCCCTTCCTTTATCTACATTCAAACAGGCACTTCTCCTCTTACTCTGCTGGTCGTTTTTAAACAGTTTCTCCATGGCAGCCTTACTGCCTGTCCTTTAAAACCTGTTCCTGTTAAATTCATCACCGATATAGTAGTCAGATCCTTGGGGACTTGAAAGATGGCAGCAATTATACTATCTCTATCAATCTTTATCACCATTTCAGTCTCCGATTCTCTCTGGGAGGTTAAGAGCTAAGTCCAGGGGTATTTTTTTCCCTTGTTCCCACCCCCTTCGAATGAAGAAACCATCTTCTGATTTCAAGTCTGCACCGCACCCCCAAATGTTTCCGCGCTGGAAGATTCGCTTTAGCAAGAATGTGTCCCTTCTTTCTACCCCAAACTGGGGTTAATTTTAGCTGCCTGGCCTCACCTGCCGCTCGACTGGGGAGGACACAGGTAGGACGCACGACAAGAGCTATTCCGGGAAACTGCTAACACCTGACAGCATCAAAGGAATTTTACAGCGAGGGGGCGGGATCTAGACCACCGACTGGAAGGAAAAGGCGAGCGGTCTGTGAAAGCAACAGTTTCGTTCCTCTTACACCCCCAAGGACTCTTGGCCTCCGTCCCTTGTCAAAATCCCAAGAGCGCGAGCTTCTAGCGATCCTCCCTGAATACGCCGTGCCACACGGCTTAAGGACAACAGAAAACCGGGGTTTGCTCAGCACTCGGTGATCGCTACAAAGATCCCGAGACAAATCGGCGGGGAAGGATCCTGTGCCACTAGCTTTAAAAAGGACGCTTTATGTGTGTGTGTATACATCAAATATATATAAAATAAATGTTTATACAGAAACATAAAAAGGAGCCAATTCCGAGAAGCCATGTGCTTAAAAGAGCCACCTTGGTAGTTATCGCTGGGAGCGGCAGAGGGCGTGCCACTCAGCGAGGCAAAGACGGTACCGCGGCTGCAGTGCGGGCTCCGCCCCGCAGGCGAAGTCTGACCGTGCTCGAAGAAGCGCCTAGCCCGCCGCAGCGAGGAGGAGATGCGCTGCGCACGCAGACCCTTTCCTCTCCCGGGAACCGCGCACCATTTCCCAAAGCCCGCAGGGAGCCGCTGCCCAGCCCGTCCTCTTGCTCGCCGGCCTTTCCATTCCCCCTCTCCTCCTTACAATACAAAGGCGGTCAGCTACATTCCAACCCCCAACCCCCCGGTGTTTCCGCCTATTTTGAACCAGCCGGGCTGGAAGCCCCCTTCTTGTCCACTGTCTCTGACGCTTTGCAAGGGGCCTCGGACCCTGTTTCTGTTTCTCCTCCGGGGAAAGGAAGAGTGGGTATTGATTCGGGCACCCTCGAGGCGCTTGGTTGTTCCACATCCCCCTCCCCACATTAGCTCGGGGTCAGAAAGCCCCTTTGGGCCCTTAAGGGCAAACAGCGGGAACCAGCCACGATCTGAGGAGCTCGCCGTCCAATACCGATGGAGTTGCCTCGGTTGAAGCAAGCGAGCGAGCGAGCACGCGTGCGTTTGTCTTGGCTGGGAGGATCATCGGACATGAGGTGTCCCCTTAATGAAAGGAAACTAAACGGATAGCAAAGCCACTTCCATAAGGTGGCCTTTATCTTGGAGAGGGTGGGCGAGGGTGTGTGTGAGGAATCCCACACACTCTTGCACGCAACATTCCCTAGTGGGTTGCTACATTGTGCTGTCTCTCTCACGCATACACATACACACACCCTGATTTGTCTCCTCCTGGAGTCTGCAGAGCAAATACCGCCTTACCGATTCAAATCAGCACTGGTCGATCGCCACACAATTTGCAGCAAGCCCGTCTTTCCTAAAATAGGCAGACAATCTGGGTGGCAGCGTATGAATAAGTAGCAACACGCCCAAGGGGGTCAAGGATTGTTTCAACACTTACAATTTGTGACCATCCAACAGATATTTGGGTTCCTCAATATGACTGCATCTCTTTTTTTAGCAATATTTTAATTAAAACGAATGTTTATTCTGGACTTGTTAATCTATAATAAGGAGCAATCTTGCCAATAGCTAACTGCTTTTTTGGATCCTGTAAAGCATTACGATGGAGGCAAAAGTGATAATTTAAACCTGTTGTCCCTAGACCACTTTGTCATAATTTGGCATGCCCTTGCTCAAGCCATTTCAGACAACGTTTGATGGTTGACCTAATGACAATTTATGCATCCATTGAGTACATTTCTTGGCAATCATGCACAGGAAAAGGGATGGAATTATTTTGATTCATAAATGGGGGCAACAGTTATTAATGCACATATGACACCTTTCCCAGTAACACCCTCTCGTTCATTCCCATATGACTGGGAAAACTTCAGGTGAATTTCTAACCACCCAGCCTTTTCATTTTATAAACATCTGGTCAGATAAGGACTAAAGTATTTTTACAAATTATAGCTAGCAAGGGGTTGAAACCAATACTGGTATTCTTCAACTTACAATAATGTGCTTAATGACAGTTTGAAGTTATGTTGGCACTGAAAAAAGTGACTTATGACCCATACTCAACAGTTACAACCATCCCCAGGGTCATGTTATTGGGATTTGGGCACTTGGTAGTCAATTTACATTTACGATGGTTGCAGCATCCTGCAGTCATGTGATTGTGACTTTTCCAGTAAAATCATGGGAGAAGTCAGATTTCCCTAACAAGTGTGTAATTCATTTAATGAGTGCATGATTCGCTTAACAACTGTGGTAAAAATGATCATACAATAAGGTACAGTGATGATTTGCTTAACAACCACACCACTTAGTGACCAACATTCAGTTGGTCACACCACTTAAGAGAGCGGGTGGATTTGGGTAGAAATTTTTTGCAGGTATGAATTGGAATAGGGGTAATCCTGAATAATGCAAGTGAGATGCAATCTCCCTTTTGCTGTGTATGATTACATCTAAGATCTTGATTATTTGTCCTTTATGTCACTGATTGGCTTTTCCACGAAATGTCTGTTGTTTTTACTAGCTCAGTGACAGCAGTGACACTGTGGCACTGTCCATTACACATCTTCAAACTTTTCAAAAGGTTGAAAATCTGAAGCAGCTTTATGAGTAAGTTTCAGTAGTATACCTAGCATCTTCTGTTCTTTCAATTTATTCTTCACAAAAGCAAGTCTGCCAAGAATCTAAGAAGGATGTAAACTCAATGAGATGGCCATGTCTCTCCATGTAAATTACTTCCCCACTTCTACTCCTGCTTATCTACTTTTGTGTTCTGCATATTTGTTAATTCTGTGGTCAGTTTTTTGTCACATATTGCTTTCTTCCCCTCTCCCTTTACATATTTATATAAGCTATTAACTCAATCGGCTCCTCCTTCTTACCTAAATCCCACACTTCCCACCACTCTTCTTGTAATAATTCTGTAATTCATTTGCATGTAACCTGCACCTGAGTTCACCCTTACTTGTTGCTAGTGCTTCAAATAAACTCCGTGCCACCACATTTTTGCAACTACTGAAGTAGTGTGAATTGAACCACATTTCCAAATGACATCCAAATGAAGCTAAAATTAATAATACAAAGCCTTGGCATCTACAAAGACCTGAAGTTACTGTAGAACATTTTCTGAGAAATGCAAATATAATAATGGTAGTCCTTGGCTTAAAACCATTCATTTAGTAACTGTTCAAAGTTACAAAGCACTGAAAAAAACTCACAATTCGTCCTTGCACTTTCAACCTTCACAGCATTTGCATGGTCATGTGATCAAACTTCAGGCACTTCGTAACCAGCCTGTAATTTACAACTGTTGAAGGGTCACATCATGCCATCGGCGAACTTCCCAACTACCTTCCATTAAGCAAAGTCAATGGAGGAAACTACATTCATTTAATGACCACTTGATTTACCTAACAATCGTAATGATTTGCTTGACCATGGCAAACAAATGTCATAACAATGCCATAATTCGCTCAACAACAAAACTTCTACTCTCAATTGTGGTCATAAGTTGAGGACTACCTGTATTCATTTCATCCTTGACCACAGAATCTGTATCTTTTAATCCCCAGTGAATTTAGCATTGTGTATTCAGTTGTGACAATGCAATGATCACATACCACAAACAAGAGGACATCCATCTGCTGTGTCAAAGATCAAATGAGGACAAATGGAATTTGGAGAAACAACTCTTTTAAGCTAGAAATTCACAATCTTTGAATAGGTCTCATGTGACCTCTCTCAATATTTTATTCTCCAATTGTTGAAACAAAATATCAGTTATCCCCATCCAGAATAACAAGGAGAGGGTAAAAAATGGTATTTTTTTAAAATCGGTTAACAACCATCAACTGATCAACCTGATTAATTTCTTGCTTTGGAATAAGAATTGTAATTGAACGTATTTGGAGTCATCAGACGGGAGAGGCCAATCAGTCTTTAGTCTACAAATGTAGAATGGCTGTATATGGCATCACACAGTCTATATATCCTGTTCTCTTATTGGTGGCAGTTACATTCTATTTTCCCACATGCCCACTGAATTTGGTTCTGGATAGGTCAAGTTATCTTATATTATATCCCTGCTGTAAGAGATTATGCCTGCAGCCCAAAACCAATAAGCAGCAAAGAGGTCATAGGTGGGAGGAGGCAGCCCTGTTATTTCCCTTTCTTTCCAGTAACCATGCGCTGAGTGTGTCTGTATAAAAGAGAGAAGGCTGTTGTACTGTATGCATTTATGACAGTGTGTGTAATTTCTATGTAACAATGGAGCAATCCATGTGGGAGAGAAAGAGAAGGAGAGAAAGAGTAGTTACAACTGGATATCCAACTGGATACAGACATGCATTCAGCCTCTATCCTTGATCCACTAGACTAGTTCAGAGTCCTTAAGGCTAGAAAGGTTGGCCATGCCAGTTCTTCAGGCTTCAAATATATAATTTAGCTGTCACAATGTTAAGATTTTTCAAATTCATTATTTTGTTTTGGATCATCTATGATGTATGCTGTGAAGACAGTTTGAACTTCATTCCTATCTATTCCTGCTGGATTTCCAAGGTCACAAACAGAAATGTGTAATACATTTGGAGTACCAAATTGCAAATAATTCGGGGAAGAAGGATGAAGTTTGTTTCTGTTTCTCTACCAATTCCCTTTCCCCCTCCCATACACTTTCTATGCTGGTGCATTACAAACTCCATCTTTACTTGTATGTCTCTCTAGAAGAAAGTTTCACTGAAATCAATGAGATTTATGAGCAGAAAAGCTTAGAACTATTGTACACAAAATGAGCTCTGGAATTCAGCTATCAACCAGAATTAGACTCATTAAAAACCGTTCAGTCTAAGATTGTTTATATAACAAAGAATGAAATAAAATACATTAAAAATAAAAGTGATTGGCATTAATTAAGGCACAATGCTCCTAGTGCATTGATTTCTATATGATTGATAGAGTGTGTTGATTTCTGTGGAATACTACAATTTAAAAAACAGATTTCCTTATGTTACAACTTTTAAAGAATCTGTGTGAGGAGGACACTTTGAATTCTGAAAGAGATGGCATACATATATATTACCTTTTAAAAAACCCTATGGGTTAGTTAAGATACTGGTTAAGATGTGGGGAGGATCTGCAGGTAAACAGGTGGTAGAAGCAACTTTAGTTTTCCACAAGATTTGAATACCTCAAGGAAGATGAACAAGCATCACTATGCTATGAAATTTCCTTGAGCACAGCTAGCGATTGTCCACAGCCACTATGCTAACTACTGGTTATATTGTTAATATTGGAATAATTATCTTTACTGAGAAAGATATATGCAGACTTTAGAGAACAGAATCTGACCTTCTTCATTGATAAAAGGAAGGAAAGGTTTACAGGCCATGTATATGAGGAACAGAGTGCAAAGAGCCAATTCACCTTAACTTGTATCTTTAATACAAGTTTGTTTGTTTTTTAAAATCAAGGAACTGGGTTAAAGACACAGGATTATGCTAAATGACACCTTTAACATTAAAACTTTCTCTACACTTTTATTTCCAGAGCAAGAGATCCTCATGGCTGTAATGGTTTGAAAATGAACTGCCAACTTAGCTATTGGATGTGCTACAATCTGTAGAAATGGGAATATATCACACACAAAAAACTACTTGAGACAACATAAGCTAATTTAACATACTTTTCTGAATTGTGTAGTGCAACTGTGAAAAATAAACTGGCAGGAACATGGAAAATGTGAAAATACATCTCCATGTTCTATTCTTCAGCAGGCTCCCTTCTGACTTGGCTCAGTACAGAGTTTTGACTTCTCTATTTTCCAAAAGAACAGGAAAAAAATGAATTTAGAGGCCTACAAAAACTGAGCTGAGACTGGGAAGAAAAGAACAGCTGTTCTGAATAGAAAATTATACACATAACACTAGCTATTAATGATGAATACTATAAAGGATGGTTCCTTGGTGTTCTTTCTGTTTCCACCTGAATAAAAGTAAAAGCAAGTCTGGAACATTCAGATTGAGGTATATACAATATAATTATTTTGTGTTAATGGTTGCCATAGGATATTGCCAAGGATGATTATGGATTACAGTTTTTTCAATGACAGCATAAGAATAGCCTTGCTGGAACAAACTAAGTTTTATCAGACCTTCACTGTTTTCCAGTAGTGACTAGATCTGATACATCTGGCAAATACTGTATATCGCAGCAGACAGGAAGCCAAGAGTGTCTAATCAAGTTGTTGCTTTTTCAAACAGCTTTGGTATATACCTTTTTCCTCTATTCATACATTCGTAATTCCATCAACTCACTACAAGTGTATATATATATATTTTCCCTGCAGCCTGTCTTATCATTACAACAATCTACGGATGTAAAGCGGGCCAGTGATTTCATCACTAGGGATTCATGGCATCAACCAGTCATTCTTGTGCTAATGTAACAGGACAGGCTTTGTATCTTCTTGTTGATGGCTGCGTAGTGATAGCCTCTAATGAACAGTTTCCTCTGAGATGATTGTAACCCAAGGAAATTCATAATTCAGCTCTCTTGATCATGATCTAGCTCTCTTCTCTTCAATTTGACACTGATCACACCCACTCTGGCATGTCTATTCATTTGAAGGGCACCCATGTCATGAAAGGAAACAAACTTTTTTGGCAGTTCAGTAAGTCGCTGAGAAATCATATGTAGTCTGCACCTGCAGATTTTGTTCATTGTGAAAAACTAGAAGAAGCATAAACTTGCAAGATACCCTTAGATTTTTCACAGGCTGATCTGTTGTCAGAAATCCCAAGTTTCAGCACTGAGGAGAGAAGCCTTACACTTCCCAAGTCCTTTCTGTTTTGAAGGCCACATAAAGAAACCACTAATGACCCCATCAATGGGTGAAACTTCCTTTAGTTGCGGATTTGTATAGCAGAAGCAGCACACAGTCACGACTTTCAATACTTTTAGTGCCACTTTTAACTGGGATTTAATCTTTCTCTTTGAATATAGAGGCAGATAGCGGATTTGACTGGAGCAGTACTCCCAAATTAAAACAGCGGAGGGCGGGGTGGGTGAGGTAGGATTAAATGTAGGTATGATTTGCAATTCCACCAAATTAAGCTCATCGACACTGCCTGCTCACAGGTCGCTACATTCCTGGAAAAGCGAGCATTCAAGCAACTCAGGGACAAAAAAACCAAACCCGCGTCGCTGGGGAAAAAAAAACAGGAGCTGCGGCCAGCCAGAAACCTGTCTCGGGCCAGGAGGAGAAAAGGCGAGGCGAAGCTGCTCGGGTCAAGCCCTCGCGCTAGGAAACAGACGGCCGCGATCTGGGTCATACTTTCGCCCAGGAATACAGCGGCAGGTGCCGCCTCCTAATCCGCGGCTCGGAAGGGCAGCGTATTCTTAAGAAAAGAGGCGGCGGCCGGAGAAAGTCTTCTCCCGCGAGCTATGGGCCGGGAGAAACTCCGTAAAGTCTAGGCAAGCCAAGGGAAGGGGGCGGCGGGCGTGACGGCGACCTGGAGCAGGGCCTGACCGCGTAGGCGGGGAGCCCCAAGGGAGCACAACTAGGGAGAGGGCGATCGGGAAACGACGCTCGACTGGGTGGCCTCTTATTTCCCCCCCCCCTCTACTCAGTTCTAAACTCGGGCGACGGCGACAGCCCCACTTGCCAGTCTCCGGAAGGCAAGGCGGTTATGGAGCCAGCTGGGCTCCGCCTCCCTAGGCGGCCCTGCTCTTCTGCCCCCCTCCCCTCCCCCAAGTTCCCGCCGAGCCAGTCCACTCCAACCCTGCGCCCAACGCACCCCTCGCAACCGCCTCCAAGCAGGTCGCCGCCGAATTTGCTTCCTCCCACCACCCGCCCCGCCGCGCCTCGCCGCGCCGCAGCTACGAGACGCCGCCGAGCCGACCCCTTCTCGCCGCCTCCTTAGCGAAGTGCCGGAGCCTTCCCCTCCCCTCCCCAGGCTCCCCGCCCAATCAGCCGCGGGGAGTCATCCTCTTCCTCCTCCTTCAGCCGCGTGGAGCGGCGCCACGACCTCCGCCTCCCTCTTCCCCTCTCGCTCTTCTCTCTTCCCCGTCCCTCCATACAAAGGCGGCATCTTCCCCTGGCCCGCGCCGTCCGCGGCAAGTGCTCGGCGCTGCCCGGGGAGGGGGGCGGCGGTCCCTGCCCCGATCGCCGTGCAGCTAGTTAGTCCGGCGCGGGATCGAGGCGCGCCGCTTATTACCTTTGGCTGCGTCTGGGTCGAGGAACATTTTCTCCTCGGCGTGCGGCCAGCCCTGGGGCTCCTCCAGACGAAGTAAATCCCTCCGCTGTGGGTGTGCGAGGTGGCGGCGAGGCGGGATGCTTCTCGCTTAGCCTAAAGCTCCGAGCCCTCTTCTCGGCGGCAAGCCCATCAGGCGCTGCACGGCAGCGAGGAAGGGGAGAAGCCACAGGCTGCAAGCGGCCCCTGAGTGACCTCCACAAACAGGTTGGCGTCCCAGGCGGCGGACTGCTGGGAAAGAGCGGGAACCGGCATGAGGAGGCTGGATGAATGGACGGAGGCGCCTTGTAGGCTGGGGCTGGCTGACTGATCCTCCTCCTCCTCCACCCAGGAACACACCAAGCCTCGGGAGCCCTTCCCCTCCCCTCGATATGTGTGTGAGGGTGTGTGCGTGTGTGAGAGAGAGAGAGAGAGAGAGAGCACGCGCGCGCGCGCCGCAAGTCTCCTCTCGCAGGCGTCCGGTTGCTGCTCGCTGCTGGTGGGAGAGGAAATTGCAAGGCAGAGCGAGGGAAAGACGCCGTCCGGAGCAGCGCGAGAGTTTGATGCTCCTTTGGATTGCTCGCTCGTCCTCCCGAAGGGGCGGTGGCTTTACTCTTCGGCTAACCTGGCGGCTTTGCACGTGAGCGTTTAAATCTCCCCCCCCGTCTGCCGACGGCAGCAATGAAAGACGTCCCAAGAGTTGCCCAAGTGCACCGCGAACTTCACACTTCAGAAGGGGCTCTGCCTGAAAAAGGGTCTCTCTTGTACGCCTACCGTCCTTAAAAAGACCCCGAGCAAAGAGCATCGAGACAGGAAAGGCGGCTTGGAGAGGGATAGTAATTGGCACGGGTGGGAGCCTTTTATTTCACACCCCCGCGCGGTACTAAAACTCGAAAACTTGCTAAAGAGGGTGGAGTGGAGTGGGCTGACACAAAATGGAACACCATCCAGTTCAAGAGCAGGTTCCTCGGTAGCTAACGAACTTTACAACCTCGCACCTGCGAAGGTAGCTCTTTAGTTCCCATTGCTTTTTCCCCCTTTTTTTCTTTTTTTACGACGAAGACTTTGTAATCTGCTCCGACTGCCTCAAGCGTTGTTCACGGCCCGAGTGATCTACTATCCTTCTGGAGGTTTTAATGGATTTAATTCGGGTCTTTTGAGCAACGTGGGCAGAATCCACTGGAAATAACCAGCAGGTTCCCAAGTCAGTCCAGTGTATATGCTCCAGTTCAGGATTTCTTTTGTTTTATGCCTTTAGTAAATTAAGAGAAAGCACCATCCCCTAGACTTCATGATAAGCATAAAATTTCTTGCCTGAGGAATCTCACCTAAAAACTGGACTGGAGTTTGAGATGAGAATGAGTAAATTCTAGCTAAAGCAGAAGAACAGGACTCTGGTTTCTTGTTAGAGCAAATAAATGCATAGTATCTTGTTCCTGTCTGGTATCTTCTTCCTGTCTGTTAGGGTTGCATGAACATTTGCTAAAAATACTTGAAGAGGTTTTTGAAAACAAATTTGTCCAAATGTGTGAAGAAGTCCAAATCATACAGTACACCTTTTCATTACAAAGCTGTGAGAAAAATAATACTGTATATTAGAACACAGAAAAGTAAGAAAGAAATTGAGCAATTAAAAACAACCCTACTCTAATATTTGCTTAGTAATTTAGTTCAAACTCATTCTGAATTTTGGAAGAATTCTTCTTTATTTAGCTGGACCTTCATTCCATGCTCATGTAGTTATAACTGCAGTTTATTTTTCCCTATAGCCTCAGTCTCTTTGATTTAGATTTCACCTTCCCTTAAATATCTTATATTTAGTTCACATTTCAGTTTATTTGTGAAAATACACATCAGGTGATTATTTTAAAAAATTATTAGCCTCCTTCTCCTTACCTCCCAAATGAAAAGTCTGGAGTAGCTGCACTGTCTACTTGACAGGGTTATTAAAAAGAGAATGGTAGTGACATAATCTACACACCCTTTTACAAAACATTAAGTACATAGTAGTTATCAATAATGCTGATAGAGACATTATTAAGTAGTAATTAGTATTTTGGATATTACCACTAAATTCTTAACCTATTGCAGAAATAGTAACAGAAATCTACGTCTTTGGAAACAAAGATAATACTGTTTGTCAGATGATATCCT
This sequence comes from Oxyrhabdium leporinum, assembly GCA_032468155.1. NCBI lineage: Eukaryota > Metazoa > Chordata > Lepidosauria > Squamata > Cyclocoridae > Oxyrhabdium > Oxyrhabdium leporinum. The sequence continues at coordinate 134,527 of JANHFL010006503.1, read as the reverse complement.
CTTTGTCTGGATATTCTAGGACCATTATTAAAAAACAGTTGTTTTGGAAATTGATAGAATAGCGTTCTTAAAAAGAATCGCCCTGGGATGCTACAAGTCTTTAACTTCATTATTACAGTTTGGCAAAGCTGTTTTTTTTAGTTGCATTTCCTATCTCCCCGATTAACCCAATTTGGGGCGGGGGCAGGGGTTTTGAAAAATAAAAAGGAAATACCAAAGTATATTATAAATAATAATAATAATTACAATACATTATTGTATGATAATATATTGTAATTATTACAATATTGTAAGGCCTCTGAGAAAACTGAATAAATCGATTGAAATACACTTCTTTTTAAAATGTCTTTAATATGATTTATTTCTTTTTAAAGAAGTAAATGTGAATAGTAGAAGATTTTGATTTCTTCATCTTGTGTTTGCAGCTTGATCTGGAATAAGCATTTGTTTGCCTTTCTAGAAATAAATTTTATTTTTGTACTGACTGGGAACCAGATGAACTGCTTTTATTTCTCTCCCAAATTAGTTTGCCATATGCCAACAAACAGGTAACGGGAATGAAGGAATATAACAGGTTACATTGTGCTGCATATGGCAGGTGCCCCAAATCATAGACATGTGGCATTTTATAATGTAACACAAGTTGTTAAACACTGCACTGCATTTTCGGCAAACTCACTACTTTTTTTAATAATAATGAACAAATATTTCCCGCAAGTGCACTTAAGAGTAGTTTGTCTGAGAATTCACTTTTGTTCAAATGGAATATCCTGTCCTGTCTTTACCGTCACTGTAACAAACATTCACCACCTGCTACAGGCTGCTATCTGCCGGAAACGGGGAAGTTTTTGGTGGGAACCTTTCACTTGAACTATTGACCGAAACCTAATTGCTCTAGTCTTTCTCACTACACTGTAATTTAAACCACAGACTAAAGCACATCCTTCTCATGTATATATAATATTGCAGTCGTCTCCCTGTGTGATGATAAAATGCTGCAGTTTGGGTGGCGAAGTCTTTCACAAGCTCCTTGCCTAATCCAGATCCCAGGATGGTTAATGTTTGATGATCTAAGGGTGGGGAAAGTCTGCTAAAAACCCTAGGAGCTTATGCAGTATAAACAGGATAGCCTTATGAATACTGGAATAATAAAAAGAGGCAACCGTTCAGAACAATGAAAGTTAAAGGTCGTGTGCTTAGGGACAGATAAACATTTTCCCCTATCAGCTGGAAACAGAAAAGGAAGGAAACTCTAGTTCTGATTGATCACACTGTTACCAGAAGTAATTAAGAGGGCGAAGCTGCTAAAAAAAAACATATTGCCGTACATTAGGTCTAAGAAATATTAACAAGGTCAACCCTGCCATGTATTAAGGCTGGAAAGAAGAGAGTTCTTTAGTTCTACATATTCAAAATGTTTCTTGCTTTTGTAATTGGTTGCTGCACAAGTGGGACAAGCTCTCCTGTAGATAAGACTCAACATAGATCAGATTTCTTTTGAATGATTACCCTGATGTCAACACATTGCTCAGTACAGGCTGGTGAAAATGTTTAGAGATGAAAAGAGGGGGGGGGGCGAGGGGAGCAAGAAATGGTTTATAGATATGATCCTAACCTGAGTGGGAATCACTCAACCTGGTGGCTGCTGGACTTCTACCTGAGAAGCCTATTGATAAGGTTTCAGATCATATATATCCTACTCAGACTTTGCATCTGATAATCAAAGAAATAAGTGTCCTCTTTTCTTTGGAAGAAGCACTCATGTAGTTGAGCTTGCAGTCATCACAAAGTTAGAGCACAGCTGAATGCTTACTTCACACTCTGAGGCACATGTAGATATTCCAGAGCCAGCAGATGAAATATACTGAAGGAAACAATCACCCAAATATATTTTGTGTGGTGAGATAGTCCAGACAACTGGGTAAGGATGAGAGTCTGATGTGAGAAAAATTAAGTGGTGACAGAACTGACTAGAAGTGTCTTATCTTTTAGATCAGTGTTTCTCAACCTTGGCAACTTTAAGATCTGTGGACTTAAGTTCTCAGAATTCTCTATCCAACATGCTGGGCAATTCTGAAGGTTGGTCCATACATCTTAGAAAGTCTAGATTTAGAAAGCCCCTTTAGAAAACTACCTACTTCCAGGAGAAACAAGGTGCCAAAAGAAACTGGCCAGGCTAAAATCAAATTTAACAAAGAGAAGTTTGTAGTATTAAAAAAGAAAGGCGGGGAGGAGGGGCAGACTGAAGAATAATTATATCAAAAAACTTACTCAAGATATTTCTGGTTCTCTGAGTGACATGGTATGGCAAGGAAACAAAATCGGAGGGGGATAGATATAACTGACTATGCTTCTTCTTCTTCTGACAACTATAAGTAAGAAAATAAAGTATTACATTGTGTGCTGCCCTGCATTTATTAAATTACGATGCCAGTGTGAATTTTGTGCAGCAATTCCGACATGCGAGTCTGGGTTTCTTCAAAGAGAATGCCAAAGAAGCAGGCATTGCAGTCTTCTGATTCAGAGCCACCTGCAGCAGCCCTCACATAGAGTCTTGTCCCACAAAACGATAGTCTGGGCTCCAGCATTGATAAGGAGGGGCAGTCAAAGGCGTTTCTTCAGTTTCATAGGAGGCAGTTAGGAGGATCCTCTCTCTCAGCAGAGACCTGGCTTCTGTGTGCAACTTTAAAAAGGCTAGTCCATTTCATCAATATATTGGCACTCACGAACAACATAGTCTTCAGAATCATTAGTCATAAGTTGCTGCCCAGCTAATGAACAGTTTTCAGTGAGACATCCAGAGTTCATACTCTGCAAAAATAATCCTCCCTCATCTTGTCTGAGGGCTTGGTACCCAGTTTCATTCTATTCTTACCAGAATTGAGGAGATTAGAGCTCAAAGCAAGAGGTCTCCATCTTTAAGGCATCTTATATTTGTCAAGATGTGGTCCTGGAAGTTTTGGTTCACTCTCAGATTTGGTTGAAGCCACTGGAACTCTCTGAGCTTTCCATGGTGCTGATTTTGCCACCCATTCAGGCACAGGAACTCTATTTAGGTAGTCCTCGATTTACGACCACAATTGAGTGCTGTTGTTAAGTGAGACATTTGTTAAGTGGATTTTGCCCCATTTTTACGACCTTTCTTGCCACAGTTTTTAAGTGAATCACGGCAGTTGGTAAGTTGGTAACATGGTTGTTAAGTGAATCTGGCTTCCCCATTGATTTTGCTTGTCAAAAGGTTGCAAAAGGTGGTCACATGATCTTGGAAAACAGCAGCG
>JANHFL010006503.1:107623-117752 GCA_032468155.1 Oxyrhabdium leporinum | reverse complement strand
TTTGAACCGCTAGATTGAATCAGCAGAAGTGGCCTGCAGTTCAACACTCTAACCACTGCGCCACCTAGGCTCACGTTAGGCAGAGATTCCCTTCACAGCAATTTGTCCTCCATGGCCACTTTGACAAAGGGTGTAGGAGAGACCAGGCATCTGGTCCCCATAGAAGCATCTGCCCCAGAAACCGAGAACCCATAATGCTTGTACGTCTTATGTGGGATCTTTATAAATACAAGTGTAGTTGCTCTTTCGAAAAAGTATTGAAAAAACTGAACTAGTGTCAATCCCATGCTGCTCAGAAGGGCAATTTGAACTGGGAATGAGAAGTAGATTCTGCCAGTGGTGTATTGTTATTTCTTTCATCTTTGGATGTATTACAGGTTCTGCTAATAACTGGTTTCGTATGGCCAAACATTTTACTGCTTTAATTCTTTGGTGGAATGCCATAGTGACTCTCTGGCTATTTCATTTTGGGTTTGGCAGCATAAGGTGTTGCTACTCACAAAGTCAACATTGGATTCCTTGGAAATCTGCTCCCAAGGACACCACCACCCCCCTTGAAGATCAGAATGAAGCTCGTGCATCCCAGTTCCTTCAGCTTAGCTCTCCATGCATCCTCCATGCTTGTGACAGGTCACCTGGGTCATTTGAGAACATGTTCTTAGTGCTTGTTCAGAAGAGAGTTAGGCTACTCCTCCATCCCTGCAACCTGTTACAGGTACTACTCAACTTACAACAGTTCATTGCGTAATTGGCATTAGCATGAGATATTGCTAAGAAAGATCATGCACACATGCAAGTATATGTTTCTGTAAGAACTGGGACTGGGAATCTTTATTGACATTGATGGGAAAGATAATTAAAAATTTCTCTACAATATTATACAAGCTTTTTTGTTCCTTTTATGGTGCTTTTTAAATCTCTGAATTATAAGGCAGGGACTTGTGGCTATTGGGAGAAATGTTGGTGCAAAAAGGGGAGCAATTATTTCCAGCTGTTTCTGTGTTCAGGAGAGCCAAAGAAAGTGCAGAGTCCCTACCCTTGGAAATACCAGTGATATGTATATTAGAGGTAAAGCAATGGATTTTTCCCCCCATATGTGACATTTATATTGATCTGGCATTGATCTTGTTCTCCACAATATCATCTTCCTCAAACAACGTAACCAATTTTGTTTTGGTGTGGCTGCAGCACAGCTCAAATGGCAAACTCCCCTTCTGTGATTTGAAAGACTGGAGCTTCCCAAGTCTCAGGAGGATCAGATTCCCATTTACATAAGGTTACCAGAACTGGATTGCAAAAATCTGAATATCCACAAGAATGGCAGAAAAGAATTAGATCTCTTGCGGTCATTTTCTTAGCTAACTGCATTGTTGCAATCTTGGTTTGGCAGCCCTAATGTATGTGACTCTAGCTTCATCCCATCTATTCTTTGAACTTTCCATGAGCTTTTATGATCAACCTAATTAACAAACTCCATTCTTTATTAGGTCTGTGCAAAAGCTGGGCTTCAAAGGGTAAAAGTGTGTTCAAACATTCATGGCTACATGAGTTGTAACTTGCAACACTTCCTTTAATTAAACGTGTATATATATATATTTTTGTGCTGCTGCCATGAAAAAGTGCGAGCAAATTTCCTTTTTCATTCTGAACCCAGATCTCTGCACAACTCCAATCTTTGTAATTCTACAATAGTCCATTTCTAATTAGTTTTACCATTTCTAGTTAGTTTTACCGCCTGGCTTGATTTTCAGCTGCTTATATAAATAGTGTTCTAAATTGTAAATGTTGTAATCGTCACTTTAGTTAGAAAAATCTCTTAGAATCTATCCCTGATTTCTGTATTGAGCCTTGACTCCAAGTAGATCTAACCCTAACCCTAACCTTAATAGGAAACCTTACCCTAAGGCAATGTGGTTTTCCCATGAACCAAAAACAAATCAGAACGTAAAGCTGTAACTGTAACTTTACTTAGAGAATCTATTGGAATTTATCACTGATATTTGTGTTTGGCGCTGGCTACAAAGAGAAGTAACCTAACCTTAACCCTAACTATAACCCTTCCTTCCTTCATTCTAACCCTAACCCCAAAACTAACTGTAACCTTAGTTTCATTTTCAATGGCAATGGGATTTTCCCATGTATTTTACTGTGGAGCAAACAGCACAGAATGAAAACCTGTCAGGGTCTCTTTCTTTAGAAAACACTTGCGAATCTCCCTTTGTAGTTTTCAGCCATGACTCCAGGTAGACCTATCCACAACCACAATCCTAACCCTATTTTCTCTTTCAGTACTTATGGGAGTTTTCCATGGAGCAAAAAGAAATGGAAACGAAAGACTGTCAATGTCTGTTTATCTATAGAACCTCTAAGAATCTATCTCTAACATCAATTTTTGGCCTTGACTTCAAGGAGACCTAACCCAAATGCTAACCCTAACCAGAAACCTAACCCTAGTTTTATTTTCAATGGCAATGGGACTTTTCCATGCTTTTTTACTGTGGAACAAAAAAATCAGAATGAAAAGATGTTACTGTCACTTTCCTTAGAAAACCTCTAAGAATCTATCCCTAGCATAATATATCCTTTATGTCAATTTCTGGTTTTTGACATCAAGGAAGGTAAACCCTAATCTTAACTTTAATTTAACTCTAATTTAATTTTCATTGACTGTATGATTTTCTTATATATTTTGCTCCTGTACAGAATAGGCCCAAACAGATAGCTGGCAGCTTCAATTTTTCTTGCAGTCTCTGCGAATCCAACCCTAATGTTGATTTTCAGCCCTGACTAACCTAGCCCTGACCCCAATCCTAGTTTAATCATCACCGGGAATCTCATTTTCCTATGCGTTTTACTGTGTTCCAAAAATAAGTCTATACAGAAAGGTGTCATCCTCGCTTTCCTCAGAGACAATGTAACCCTTACTTTGTCTTCCAGCTTTGACTTCAAGGGAGCCTAATCCCAACCTTCATGCTTATCCCAGTTCTAGTTTAATTTTTAACTGGGAATGGGACTTTCCCACTGTCACTCACAAATAAGTCTGAACAAAAAGCTGTCACCCTCACTTTCCTTCTGTCACTGTTGTCTTTGACTTCAGGGAAGCCTAATTCTAATCCTAATCCTAATTTCTTGTGTAATTTGAACTGGCTATGTTATTTACCCAACATTACACCTTGACACATTAGCCTGTGGGGTGTAGAACTAACATCTTCCATGGTTGCCACTTGTCTGTGAATGTCCAGCCCTTGTTTATCGTCTTGTCTATGCTGGTTTACCCCCAAGAAAGCACTCTCTGAGGAAGGAAGGCATTAAGATGGTTGTTTTATTACCGGTTATTTTAAAAGAAGGCAGGATATATCAGTTCCACTTAAAGTAGAAAGAACTGAGAAGGGGAAACTTTGCAGCACAAATAGGCTGCCTGTTTCAGCACATTGAGTCTTCAGACCGAAGAGCTTATACCCTTTTCCAAGCCCGCTGTATTGATTGCTCTTCCTTTTGGTAAAGCAAGTTCTACAAAAGTATGGGTTTTTCAAAAAAGGCACTGAAGGCTTTTGAGTTAACATGAGGCCTTCAGGTAACTATCAATATTACTTTTTTGTGCCAATGTAACAAAATCAGCTCATTCTTAACCAAAACACGCTCATTCTCAGATAATTTTCCAACTTATCTTTGGGGAGCATGGCAGAGTTCTTTAACTGAATTGTTGATATGCTTCTTTCTGCATTTTATCCTTCTGTCTTCCATTTTCCTATGAATGTGGTTACCCTAGAAATGTAAGTCTGTTTTTGAAAGCCATTAAATTCAAGTCTGGCTTTATGATTTTTATAAAGGCATGTTTGTGATTGTTCATAGAAGCAGATGAGAATTTACCAGGTGAATATTCCCTAAATTCTTTTCATCTATGAATACTTCTCTAAAAGTATAATATTATTACTTTAGTATCGGATCCTCTGATGAATCTAATGCCTTGTTGATTTGAGTTGAACAGCCTAGAAGAGAATGTCCCATCTCCACTTCCTCATCAGGTGAGATAAACTATTTACACCAAACTTAGCACTGAAAAAGAATGATGCTGTGTCTTGAGTTTTGTTCTCTCTTCGTCAGTATTCTGACACTGGAAAGTACTGGGAAGTTTTAGTACTACTAAAGTACTAGAAATTCAGAAATTTCTAGGAAGCAGCAGGAGAAAATTTTCTGAAATTGGATTTCCCCTCTGAAACTGGAGTGCTGTCAGAAAAGGAATTCTGAAAAAAACCCAGGCTCCTTGACTATTTTACCCAAGAAGCAAAAGCTGGCAACCAGGATTATTATGACCAGCCATGTTTGGGTCCTGAAGGATACTTGTTTATAGTGCTTAAAGATTATAACCATCACTAAACAATTCTTATTTTAACATTTTTACTCCTGATTTGAGTGTTATTATATATGAATGATCCAGTAACTTAGACGTCTAAGCATTTAGAGGAGCAATTGTTGCCTACCTCCTTATTCTAATAAAGCATTGTTGCATTATTCAGTATTTGAGAATTGTAATTTAATACTCTGTGCATATTTTCATTACAAGGGAAGAATCAATCACTTTTGCCATTGCACTATTCCTTATGGCACACTTAAACTGCTAGGATGTTTGCATATTTATAAATGAAGTAATTCCACAACACCCAGAAGAACAGAGATTGAAATCATCATTAGAATCAAGCCAAGGCTTTTCTGGTCCTTGCCTGGTGATAACTGGTAACTTCTAAGAAATAGGAACAAAATTTCATGCTGACGGGGTGGGGGTGTGGATAATTAAAAATAACAGGAAATAAAAATGGAAATTATACTCTCCCAGCCTCCTTTGTAGCAGCTGAGAGCATTAAAAAATGGTCAACAGACACCTGACCCAGTTGTTCTAGATGATATGCTGCTGGCACATGGAGGGAGCTTGGTCACAATTCCAAGGCAAGTTTATTTTCACAGGTGATATCACAGTTGTATAGTCTCATTACTTTCTTTTAAAGGCACCAAGTAAAAAATATCCTCTCCTGGGATATTATGAACATAATTTTGGATTCGAAATCCTTTAACCATCAAAAGTGTCTCAATTATTTTAGACAAAATGTAGATATCTCAAGTATATATGTGGAAAATGCACATGAATGTGTTTACTCTATAAATGTGGGAGTCATCAAATTTAGCTGTAGTATTGCAATATTTATTTAGGAAATAAATATTGTCTGGCTAATCACTGAAGCAGATAAGATTTAGCAGGTGAACATTATGTAGATACTTCCGATCAATCTATATTTTTAAAGAGCCTTAATATTAGAGCTGTTTGGATTCCTGTGAATCTAATCATTGCTCCCCCCTCCCTCAAACTTAATAGTGTATGCTAAAATTATATCTCTGAAGGAAGTATCACTAAGGTCAGTGGGATATGCTATCAAGAACACATGCTGACTGCTACAGCCTTGGGCTATAATCTTGTATATACATTTTCTTGAAGGAAAGCATATGGAACTCAAATGAACTTCTCATCATACATAGGTTTGTCATCTTGCCAGGATCACTTTCCTACAGAGCTCAGTGGAAATAAATGTTCAGTTCAGATGATGTGCCAGTTTCAAAATCCTACACTGACTCCTGAATGTGAAGGTTTCCTCTTTTTTCAGTCATTCCCAAACTAACTGTTTTGGACCACCTTGTTTCTTTCCTTGCTGTCCTTAGCAAGGATCACTGCGGATTTCAGATACAGAGTTTCATTAAGGCTTCTATGAGCCGTCCAGGTGATAATTTAATTCTTTGGATAGCTAATCTAGCCTTACAAGGGTTTTGATTGTTTATTCCAATTCATCTTTCCCCAACTTGGTGCCTCCAGATTCGCCAAGCACCCTGGCCATCCAATATCAGATTGAGAAGAATTGTTTCAACTCAAAAACAAGGTCTAATTCTAAATTCAGTATTTTTAATTTTTAATTTATGTGTTCCGAAGACCAGATTGTTTTGTTTCCCTGTTATCCTTCTTTGCACATCTTGTGAGAAATGTCCTCTTTGTGTTAGCTGCTATTTTGTGGCCACTCAGCTACTTTTTAAAAATAGGTCCAACATCCTGGTTTCACTTAATCTTTCCTCAGGGGACCTTCTCCTTATCACTTCTGATGATTTGTCAGTCCATCACATTAACTGTGCTACTAAAAAGAGGGAGACTAGTGACAGACTATGGGTCTCCTTCAGAGTGAAAAAAAATATCTAGCTGTACACATGACTTTCCCATAAATGCAGCCCAATAGAGTGTTGGCAATTTTTGCAAGTGCATCACAATTCAAGATCTTCAATTTGTCATTCAGTCCCTTCTTTGCAGCCTGGCTGCCTGCCTCATAAATTCATCCTACTTCACGTAGGTGCTTATAGTTATATCTTTCCACATAAATCAAGTAGCCTTGAATCTGATCTAAATGATCTCACTCCTTTGTTTCTACATTTATCAGAACTGTTTGCATTTGAATCCCACCTTAGCCATTTTCTCCCATGTGCTTCATTTTACTTAGAATTTGCTGTCATCATGAACATTGTACTTAGGATTTGCTGTCTTTATAGCACTATATTAATCAATTTTATTACTATCACCAAATTTATATCATTGGACATTATCCTTGTTCATCGAGCCAACTGTTCTATAAGCTGGAATAGCAAGTAAAATATATGACAATCATTTTCCAGTCCATCACCAGTTGTTGCTTTGCCAAATATACTTGGGAATTTGCCTCAGATGACAAGAGACTTTATATGGTCAGCCACCAAATCGGTTAAAAAAATGACCCACAATAAGCCAAATGTTTCGGCCTTGCCATCTCCAGTGATGCTACTACAGTATTGTCATACTTGCTACAATCTTCAGTGGCATTTTTCATGAGATTTTCTGCTCATACCACAATAATATTGCTAATTTTTGGACCAGAGATGGAGTTTTGATGAATACAATGCTTTTGGATGTTTCTCCTTGTACATTTCTCTCTTTATGTTTGTCAATTGAAGGATATTGAGAGCTGTATTCTGCAAAATGGATTAAAGATATGATCATTAGGGACAGAAGTCAAGGCAACATCCAGGCAAGTAATTGCAAACTGAAGATGGCTCAACTAAATACTGGATCTTTATAACACCTCTCCAGATAAGGAGAGGATTTGAGACAATCCATATAGTTGCAGTCTCTGGCAGGTTTAGAGCCCTGCAAGATAAGGGAATCTTGCTTCAAAAGGACACTGGGTTTGCATTCTTTAAAAAAAAAAAAAGCTTCAGAAATTGCTTGTTAACTTCTTTTCAGCTATTTGGAATCTTCGAAGCAAAAAACTTGAGAGAGAACCAAGTGAGTTTGCCTTTAATTCTTGGTGAAAGAAATTTTACATACGAAGCTAAGCAATTAAAACATTCTTTTGGAATAAACAGTGAAAGATTTGAACTTTGATTTTGGAAAGATACACATGGATTAAGGATCCAGATGGATTTTGGAATTAATTATAAGAATTGTTCCCATAGGAAAATACTTTTGCTTTGAATTCTTGTTAAAAATGATAGACTGTGACTTTGAAGGTTGGACACTAGAGGGAACCAGAAGGAACTAAACTTTACAATTAATATAGAATGAAGCAAAATATTTTAACGCTGAACATATTGAAGGAAATTTTTGGAAAATGCACCCAAAAGTTAATTTTAAGAGTGTTTGCCTCTATCAACACAGGTAGTCCTCAACTTATGGCCATTCATTTAACAACTATTCAAAGTTACAACAGTGCTGGGAAAAAAGGACTAACCATCAGTCCTCGCACTTACAACTACTGCAATATCACTGCAGTTTTATGATCAAAATTTGATCACTTGGCAACCAGCAGGCATTTACAATAGTTACAGTATCCCTGGATCATGTAATCACTATTTGTGACCTTCCAAAGGGGTTTCCAGAAAAGCAACATCAACAGAGAAAGCTGAATTCATTTAACTACTATAGAAAAAAGATTGTAAAACCAGGTGTGGCTCACTGTAATTATCACACTGCTTAGCGAGGCTAAGTTCTGTTCCCAATGGTGGATTAACTCTAAATGTAGGTAAATTGAAGTCTACTTGTACTCTGTGTTTAAAAGATTTTATGAAAGAGGAACAAATACGGTATTATCTGCAAATCTTGACCCTGAGATTGAAAGTGGCATTAAAAATGACAGACTACAAGAATCGCTGGACAAATAAAAGAGGCCAGGTGATGTTTTAATAATTAAAAAGAACACATAAATAACAAACTGAGAGGGTGACCTGGATAATTTTACTATACTGGATTTACAAAACAAGCTTGTTACAGTTTTGTATGAGAGGGAACAAAGCTAACATGAAAAGAAATAAAGTTCTAGGATATTATTTGAGGTGACTAAATATCAAGATTATTAAAAGTAAAAGAAAAGAATAAAAAGTTGCTATATTTGATCAAGGTGATCAAAACAAACTCAGGCACTTGGCAAATAGCATGTATTTTCAAAGGTTGCAGTGTCCTGGCACTCTCATTTGCAACCTTCCTGTGGAGCTTCTGACAAGAAAAGTCAATGGAGGAAGCCAGATTTGCTTAATGGCCACATGATTCACAGAAATTTTGGGCTCAGTTGTGGTCATAAGTAGAGGACTACTTGTAGATCTTGTTTCATGTTTCCTTTTTATGATGTGGCTGCTGCTTGTATGGTAAATTAGTGCTCCATTTTTCAGATTGGGCTTTTTTATTGCTCATTTAAAAGTGCTAGCTGCCTGGATGAGGAGAAAACATGATTTTCTATGAACCAAAGACTGACAAATGAGTGAAACCTCACAGAGTCCCCTGAGACTTTACTAGTGCCTTAATGTTTCACTTTCATTTGACTAAATGGAGGAACAAACTAATAGAGCATCTTTAAGCCTGTTATACCTAGAATATGGAGGCTTCCTTGAGAGAAACACCAAAAGCGTCTCTTTCCCTGTTCTAATCATGTTTGCCCTCACAGAAGTTTACTGTTTTCACATTTGTGAAGGGGGAAAAGAATGCACTGAAATAAAACTTGATACATTTTCCATTGACAGAAACAAAAATGGAGTACTTCTTAGTCCTGGTAGAACACAAGGCCATTACAAGATAACGATGGGGTGGAAAAACTCAGAATTTGTGAACAATCAGGATCCAAGAATCATTGTATTAAAGCTAGCAAATTATAGTGAGTCACTGGTCTCCTGCTGTTAAAACTAAAGAATGCTAGAGACTATTCACAGAGTTATTATATAAGATTTCAGAGACTGAAGATGAATACACAAAGACACACGCCCAAACACACACGCACAGATGACCACTGACCATGAACTGTCTTACAACAAATAAGATACAGGGGTTCAGAGGAACTTGTGCGTACCTGTGTCCAGAAAATGTACACTTTGCAATGCAAGTTACTTAGCCTTTGGGAACTTTAAATGCCAGTAAGGTTGATAGTTATTCTAACAGTTGAATCCTAGATCCCACTTCCAATAGGAAGAGTTACAGTATAAACAAACCTATTATCAGCATCCTTGAGAATGTTGCAGTGTATGGAAACATGCAGTTTTTGAATTAAAGGACATTCACTGATGTAACAAAAGTTACTTCTCTGAGAATATATGTTATGAGGGAGAAATTGTGGCATGTATTTGAGAGAGATGGCTTAACAATTAAGAATATTATCACTACAGTAGATACTTTAATTTTTACAGAAACAGACAAGCAAAGGTGGAGATATCGAAGGGCCACTAATACTCCAGGCAGAAGCAAGTAGGAGAAATGTATTATATTCCTTCACAAAGATATAATAAAGAGACTTTGAACTAAAATCTCTTCCAAGGCTACCTGATCCTGTTTCTAAGTAGTGAAAATGTCACGCCTCCCTTGTAGAAAGTGTATTATTAATACTATTTCCTTCTCAGCCTTTTTTAATATTGTTTCTTTTTGCTTCTTTGTTACAGCTAAGATAGAACATAAATAAAAGAATGTGAAAGGCTTATTTTGTGATCTACCCTTCCGATTTGGCTACACACACACACACACACACACACACACACACACACACACACACACACACACACATATATATATATATATATATAGAGAGAG
>JANHFL010006503.1:79599-95882 GCA_032468155.1 Oxyrhabdium leporinum | reverse complement strand
ATCTTGGGAGGAATTTCCTTAAGAAAAATTAAGTCCTTACCAGCTACTTGTGTTTTCTTTTTATATGATACTTGTAGGATATCATTTCTGATCCTTCTAGTTATAAAATATATCACCACATCTCTTGGAAGCTGTCTTTGTCTTGCAACCCAAGAATTGACTCGATAGACTTTGTCCAGCAGGGTAAGAATATTTTCAGGACTATCATCGATTACCACAGATAAAACTTCAGCACACATTTCTTTTATATTTTCATTCTTAGACTCTTGCAGACCCCTCAATCTCAGGGCAAATTCCATTGATCTATACTGCTGTAAAGTTACTTCATCTTGAATCTGGGCTGTGTTGTCACTCAAGTCCTGCACTTTTTGTTCCAAAGATATAGTAGCTTCGCTAATTTCCTCAACCCTTTCCCCCATTTCAGTAGATGTTTTAATCAAGCCCAGAAGGGCTGAGACGAACTCCGCTCGTAATTCCTCGATATTATGTCGCATCATATCTTTAACTGCATTTATTTCTTCGGAAATTCTTTTATGTAAAACCTCTGTTTGCTCATTCATCGTTTCTTTTATAAACTCTTTCAAATCGTTGAAATCCTTCTGGTAATTCTCCGTGCCCTGCATCTCCACCGAACGCTGCCCTCCTGGGGCCGCCGCAGCAGCAGGAGAACCTCCCCTGTGCGCCGCTCCCCTGGGTTGTCTAGCCGTCATTGTAAAGCAGAGACGGGATTAAGGACTTTTTTCCCCAATCGTCGCGCAAGAGTCCAAAGAGCTAAAAGAATTAATCCTCTTTTTCTTCTCTTCTAACCCGATCTCGGTCTCTGGTTCCCTTTAAGATAAGTACTCGTTTCTCACTTTCGTTTCTCGGTTTCGCTTTCCCGGCGCTTTCCCGGCGCGGTTATATCGCCATTTTAAAACTCCTTCCAACAAAGTTCCTTACGTAGCGAAATTGCCCCGGGGCTATGTAAAAGTAAATACTTGCAGTTCAAAATCGCCCTGTTTTCACTTCGTCTGCTCCTGTACTTTATTTAACTTCACATCGATGGCAGCGGTGGTCACTGGATCTTGTTCTGCCGAAGCAGAAGCGTCCCAGGTCCGGATTTCGAGCGGGTAATAAAGAGGGGGACCCACACCCTTCACGCCCCTAAGACAAAGTCCGGGGCGCTTGGGGGGCCCTGCCCTAACCCGCTCTAATCTTCTACCCCTCTATTCCCGAGGGGTGGAATTATAAGCCGTAAAAACAGCCGATAGACGCTGTTTTTTTCGGCTTAACGGAGTCCAGGACAGACAGTTCCCGGAGGAGCTGCCTGCAACCCAGCGATGCCAAACCGGAAGTCGGCAATGGCTTCTTGAGTGCATTCGCCACAATTTCTTTCCAGCGAGGGGGAGAGGAAGAAATATTATTTCAGTTCAACAAGTTTATTTTCCTGCATAGCTCCCACTTAGCGATGTTTGGCATTCAAGTGCTTTGTGTTCTCTAATTTGGAAGGAGAATGCAGGTTTGGTTTATTAGTGTCAAAGTCCAATCGTAGTGATGTTGCTAGGTTAGCTCTTCACAAACAAGCTGCTTCCCAATTAATCTGATAATTGGGGGGGGGAGTGCCCTTAACAAATCTAATAACATTTTAAAAATTAGAGCAGTGGACCCATCTTTAGTCCAATTTTCATCTTGACAGCTTATCAATTATGCTACTCTCTTTAAATATCTTCTTATCCTCTTGAGAATAGTCCAGTCTTGTGCTGTTGGTGTATTCATCTTCCTACTCAGCGTATCTATTGTTGATACAAAGTCTGATTTTGCCCCTGTTTATATAACCAGAAACTTAACAATTGCTACCCTGCATTGACTGTTATCTTACAGATGCACGCTCATTTCCTTGCCTTTAAAGAAACGTTTCTATTTGGCAGAGTTATATGGTGCCTACACTGAATAAATTAAATTACATATCTTCTTATTAGACTCTGACAATTGTAGAAACCGTGTTGTCCAATATTGTCTGTTTCTGGTTACAAAAGTATTTTCCATTTTTTCTCCCTTTCAATCTGAATAATAATGGAAAATCTCTACTGGTCATTTTATTTCTTCAGATAATCTATAACCTACTGGTATCCCTTTCATCTTCAGAGCATAGAATCAGTTCATGATTATAAGTCATTTGTCTTTTGCTCTTGCAGTTGTGTGAATCCCTACTTAATAGCGGTAGCTTTTCATTTCAGTCTTTACTGCTTATGTGAGCCCACAGATTGTGTTTTATAACTTGCACATTCCAAGTTCTTTGAATTTTGGTTACTCTTGCATGTATATTTTTAATGTCTCCAAACAACAACAAAAACCTGTCTTTATTGCCAGAAATTGCACATGCATTCTTCTTCTGAGGCTGCAGAGCTCGGAAGTGTTCTTACTGAGCACAGTGGTCAAGTAAACTTCTTATTGAAGTGTGCTTGATCACTGGTGTAAATGTCTCATCAAACTCTTCACCATAATATTCAGAGTATCCTTTGGCAACTGGTCTAGACATGTAGTGCTATGGACATAGTATATTTGGATTTCAGTAAAGCATTTGACGAAGTAGACTACAATCTATTTCTTGGTAAGATAGAAAAATGTGGGCTAGACAGCATCACCACTAGATGGATTTGTAACTGGCTGAAAAACTGCATTCAACGTGTAATTCCTCAATGGAACTACATCTACATGTAGTGAAGTATGCAGAGGGGTACCCTAAGGTTCTGTCTTAGGCTCAGTACTCTTCAACATCTTCATAAACAATTTAGATGAGGGGAACTTATAAAATTTTTGGACAACACCAAACTGGTGAGAATAGCCAATAACCCAGGAGATAGGGTCAAGATCCAAAGGGATCTCAACAGACTAGAACACTGGGCCCTATATAACAAAATGAAATTCAATGCTGAGAAAAGTAAAATTTTACATTCATGCAAGAAAAGCCAAATGTACAGGTCCAGAATAGGTGGTATCTGGCTCAACAGCAGTAATTGCAAGAGGGATCTAGGAGTCCTAGTAGACAACAACTTAAATATGAGCCAGCAGTGTGCTGAAGCTGCCAGAAAAGCCAGTGCAATCCTAGGCTGCAATAACAGAGGGACAGTATCAAGATCACCTGAAGTGTCAGTACCGCTTTATATTGCCTTGGTAAAAACCATACTTGGAATAGTCTATCCAGTTTTGGTCACCACAATGTAAAAATATGTTGAGACTAGGGGGGTGGCATGATAGCAATGTTCCAATATTTCAGGGGCTCCCACGAAGAAGAGAGGGGTCAACCTATTCTCTAAAGCACCTGAAGGCAGAACAAGAAGCAATGGATGGAAACTTATCAAGGAGAGAACCAATCTAGAACTAAAGAGAAATTTCCTGACAGTGAGAACAATTAACCAGTGGAACATCTCCAGAAGTTGTGGATGCTCTATCACTAGAGATTTTTAAAAAGAGATTGGACAGCCATTTGTCTGAAATGGTATAGGGTCTCCTGCTTGAGCAGGGGGCTGGATGAGAAGACTTCCAAGGTCTCTTCCAACTATTCCCTTCTGCATCCAGTTTAATTATGAAGATCCATTTGTGACCAGTAAACTTCCTCTCTATTGATAGTTCTGTGAGAATCTATTTTCATGCTTGTGAAGGAATTCAGTCCATCTTTTCCAATCTGATATCCTACGGTTACCAAAAAAAGTTTTTGGGATAATTCTCGTTTGTTGGATCTTCTTCAATATCTTATTTTTGGCTCAGGGTCTTCACCATTTCTGGTATTACTTGTGCTTCTATTCTACATTGTGAGAGTCAAACTTTCTTCCAGCTGTGAATATTGTTTCATTGCTTTCTAAATTGGGATCCCTACATGAAATGCTGACATTTCATTAGTGTGTACCCTAGTGTGTAACCAAATGATGCCTATCTGTATCTATATCATCTACACATTTTTCATATGTATCACTAACTCTTGCCACATGTTTTGAATATTTTACAATTATCTTTAGAGCTGGTCTTACATCCTGGAGACCACTTATGAGTGATATGATAATTATCTCTTTTTCATACGGTATATATAAATAAGTCATTTGTTTAAAAAAATACAGATTGTTCCAATAAAAAGGAGGTGGGAAACCTGCTTATCTGTGTATAAACTTCTCTCTGTCTAGAAAAGAAGGTTTCAGCTTACATTTTTCATTTCTTTTTAATATTTGAAGGACATATTCTGAAAGTAGATGGAGAAGTATGCATTTTCAGCAAATTCAGTATTACATTTTGTCTATGTAGCATCCTTAAAAATGTTTTTATATTTATAATAATTTTATTAAAAGGTTTGATTACAGTAAGAAAAGACTACAGACTAAAAGAGAAAGAAAAAGTGCAAAAAAGCAAATGAGGAAAAAGACAAAAAAACAGGGGGAAAACTGTTGCTTAAAAAGCAACTTCCCACCCTCATCATGACAAATATAAATAATTTCACTGTAAATAATTTCACTGACTAAACCTCTGGTCCCAGTGAGTGACCCATATTAGATTTCACTATCTCTTCACCTCCTCAATTAACAAATGTAAAACTCTTCATCCCATATCTCTTAATTGTAGGCAAATCCAATAAGTAACATCTTACATAACATTTCATGTTATGTTATATAACATACACACAAATGTCAAAAAATCCCAATGAACCACCCAAAATAGTAACATGTCTCATTTTAATCCTTATCAAATAAACTAACTTTGTCTTCCTTCTTTTTGCCTAAAACAATTTAGATTTATGATTGATTGATTGATTTTTATAAACAAATAAACAAACAAATAAATAAAACAATCTTGCTCTTTAATCCACTTAACTAATTGTTGATCTGTCCTTCAAATTTCTTCAAAATTTTAAACAGCCTCTTTTGTAAGTGCAAACAATAGAAAGAAAGGAAAAAAAATATTCTAATTGCTCTCTGGAATTATTATTTTTGTTTCTTAATTTTTAAAGCCTCACCCAGGTTTGTTTGTATTTTGATCTGATGACAAATTATTATTCAACTACTTATTCAAGTTGTTCTTGGGTATAGTTTTCTGTATATCATTTTCTGTAACATCTTTTGAGAGAACACTCAAAAAACCACAACATAGCTGACCTTATTGATTCATAGCCCCAATGCAATTTCTCAAACACCATTATAAATTACTTGTTATGTCTCCAGTTTCTTTTTAAAAAAACAACTTTTCCCAATGAAAATGCATTTATTCTTTAAAATTAATTACCAAGTCTTAATATTCAAAATTCAATATTCCAACATTTTCTTAGCCCTTAATCCATTTAAAACTTTCTAAATCCCTAACCCTTGCCTTGTTTTTTGTTGCTTATTTTAAATTCTTTAAAAAAATATAAAAATATATCTTCAATTCTTATATTAAGAATCAAGGGCACTCATTGCTGTATTTCCAGCCTTGCCATTTTGAAAGTATCTGTAAAACAGCAAATATGCAATTTCCAAAAATAGTTCTCAAAGGAAGTGTGAATTTAGAATCCTTTGAAAATGCCCCATTTGTGGTTGGAGCAAGTGTGGCAAATTCCCTCAGCTCCTGATTCTTCCACCTTCTAGAAACTGCTGCTTTGCAGTCGCCTCATGAGGAACAACTGTATGGAGCATAGAGTGTGCAATCTCATGTACTCTCTTTATCTAGAGAGAGTTGAAGGAATCAATCTTTTGCTACAAATATTAGGTCCATTTTTCAGTCTGCTATTCTTCTCCAGAAGTCCTCAACACCTTTAAAACTTCCAAGAGAAAGTTCACACATCCTGAAAAATGGACGCCATGTTTAAGTCTTTTTTCTCTGCCACATAATTGGAGCATTAAAGGAACTTCTGAAATTATACTGTTCCACTGAAATCATTGGAAATCATTCTTGTATTCTTCATTTCTTTTGCAGATCGCTTATCGTTTCTATATACTAGTATCATCTACACGTAGAGATATATGCGCCATGGTTTTTCTATTTGTGAAACCCTTCTTGTTTCTTTTCAATCTCAGTTGTTCTTTGTTCTGCCAAAACTTGAGGTAGGCCAAGGATATTCAGCAATATCTTCTCTATCTTCTGTAGTTTTTATTGTACACCAGTTTGAGTCAGCTCTCCTTGCTGAATACATATTGCCATTCTGTCTTACTTAAACTGCCTGCTTTGCAAACTCGCAAGATATTTTGTCTTAGGAAAAATTTCTTTCTATTTCTTTCTAATCTTAATTCTTCATCTGTCCTGAGCATATAATTTAATGTTCACAGATAGCTTTATACAGTGATTTAAAAAAGGATAGAGAAAAAAAACCCAAAATTAGAATTATGTTTGAAGAAAAAAATTCAGTAGATTCAGAGCTTGCACCAAAGAAAATATATCGATAATCCTTATTTATAAAATACCATTATGATAAGAAAACCTAAGTTGCCAGTTTACCGATACAGGTAGCCCTCATTTAGCAACCGCCTAATTTAGCGACCTTTTGCGGTTATGAAGGAGATGAAAAAGTAACTTTGTGACCAGTCCTTGCATTTCTGATCTTCACAGGTATGTAAAAAAAAGGAAAGCTGAAATAAGATCCTAAGAACTGTCACAGATTAACAGTTGGGACTGACAACCCCAAGTTTGCTTAATGACCGAATTGCCAGTTCCTATTGCCAGTTCACTGCATGAGGACTACCTGAACTTTAGCATTGGCAGGATGCTTTGCCCATTGCCAGATACATGGCAAAGAGGACTGGGAAGAGAGAAAACAAAAATCAGTCTGCAAAAGTCAATTTGGCCAATATAAGGCAAGCTACAGTGAGAAAAGGAAGAGTTCTATGGAATGAAAAGAAGCAAAACCAGAATTGTTCTGTTAGCTATCATTACATTTCATTTATTGACTCTCGTACTCAATAGGAGTACAAGGTTCAGAAAGCCAATGCGTGTATTGACTCTTCCCATAGAGAGGAGACCAAAGAGAGGAGACCAAAGCAAGAGCAGGGATTGCCATACAAGGGGGCCGTCAAAGGAATTGCCTTCGAGGGGGGGGTGTCAAAAGGGGAAACAGCAGAGAAAGGGAAGAATCGCCTGTACCTTGCCTCCCCAACAGAAAATGCAGAGGTAAGGGCAGGTATCCCTGGTGGGATCCATACTTGGAAAGTATGGGAAGAAAGGCAAGAAGAAATGTTTCCTTCTTTTTTCCTTGCAGGGAAGGTGAAGCAGCAAGCACACAACTGCAGAAATGGCTGATTCCATCCTTGGGCAAAGGCACCAATTTTGCTAGTCTCATTTTCCTAGCATTGCAAAAGGACCATTGTAGATACAATACTTTCCCACTTCTTTTCTGCCTCAAGGGGGCAGGTGGGTAGGAAAGAGCCCACAGATAGATTTCATGCCACATCTCATTCTCTCTCCCAGACAAAAATGGCAATTCCTCTCTGAATCAGACACTTTTTTTTCAAAAGGTTAAAGGTAAAACTGAAACATCTATTAAGGAAGAGGGAGTAGTTATTAAGCATAGCTTCCTCCTGATAAATTTCCAGGTATTTTTTTGTTTTGTATGAAATAAAGGAAAAGGTGCACTTTAGCTGCATAAAAGAACTCAATTGATTTTTTTAGGCAGCTAAAAAGAAACAATTCACAAAATACTTGCAAAAAATAATTACTTGGTTTGGAATGTCCTCCCCCAAATGTAGTTAGCAACAATTATTGGCGCTTTTCATATATAACCATATTTTAATTGTTTATTTATTTCAGCAGTTACGTGTTACAGCAGCCAAGGATACAAATAGCATTTTATTTTGTAAACTGTCTTCTCTTTTTTGAGAGGTAATCTATGGATCATTTTAATAAAATAACTAGTGATAATGTGGAGCTCAGATATTTAAAAATAGTGGAAAGCCCGCTGTGAATTAAATATATGGTGTATGGCATCCTTTGATACTGATGCAATTTGATTTCAAAAGATAGTAACTCAGAAACTGAGAGATTCATTAATCTAAAGATGAAGTCAGAACCAAGTTTCTTATTCTCATAACTGTTATTTCCTTTTTAAAAATTTATCAAAAACATGAAAAATCCATTTTTATCACAAGAATATTTTTTTTATCACTATAACAGTATAGAAATGTGTTTGCAATGGAGAAAAGAACATGCAAGTTGATTTCTAAATTGTAGCCTCTTTTCACAAAGGGAAACATTTGCCACATCCTAATCAAACATGTTCCAGGAGCTTTGACTTTTTGACTATTTTAGCTATTTCTTCCCTGAAAAAAGGGAAGGATCATTACACTTTTACCATCAGTATCTTTGTTGCATTTGATAGGTTTCTGTGTTGATGTCTATGTTAATGTTTCATTGGATTGTCCTTGAAAATGCTGGTTCCATAAAATCTTTGTGTGATTCTAAACTCTGGACTGCCTTCCTACTTTGAATTCAGGCCAGCTTGCCGGAGAGAAATGGTTAAAGACTTCCTCTTTCCTTGCAAACTCTCTTTCTTATAAGAAGCATATTGTTCCAGGGAGAAATTCAAATACAGTAATAATCGTTTGTTTTACTAAGACTTATTTAATACTTGAACCTAAGTATTAGGAGCAACCAAAATACATAAGAATTTGCAAGGTTTTATGTTGTCTTCAGCAAGATACGGGATAAATGCAAGAAAATTATCTGCAATCAAGATAAACACTTTTATAAGTTGATTTTCAAATTAAACCAGATGTTCCAGCGAGGGAATTTGTAGAAGATTGGAAATAACACCACTGAGATGAAAGATTTCCTGGATGGAGGGTCTGTATATCATCTCCTATCCCATTTATATAATCTTGGGAATTTCTTATTAGATAGATACAAAAATTTCTGTAATTGCAAGTGGTAAAACCGTGGCAAGATTCTTAGCCCAGAGTGCCCTTTGCCAAAATAGGATCAACCTGGAAAGGTAGATTAACATCTTTATGCATAAATAAAAGTTAAGTCTCCCACAAATACAAGGTGAGGAGATCCTTAAAAAGCTAAAAATCACTTATAAACAGCTCAAACATATTAGGTTTGGAATGTATTCTCTCATTGGCTAGCATAATTTGAGTCACCAAGCATGCTCAGTAGCCTCATATATACTATGTAATAGTTCGTATCATCTCATAATATTCTTAGCACGATCTTGTTAATGACCAAATTAATATTCAAGAGGTGTGTTTCGGACATTATAATGAGTTTTCAGGTTATTTCAGTTCAACTTTCTGTACAATTTTTGTCTCTAGCCTGTTTGAGCAGGGTTTTATCAGAATTTCACATTCTGGCTTGTTTACTTCAAAAAAACTAGAAACATTAATTAAAGGTGTTCCTTGTTACTGAAAACAGTTATTCAAAGAGGGCCCCTCTCTTGCTCCCATCATAATAGGAAAAAAAGACTGTTTCATTTTTTGTTTGCCCTAAATATACAATTTCTTAACAATGAATTAGGCAAAAGTATCTACCGGTAGGTGCTGATTAGAGTGGCATGGTGGCTTTGTGATGAAGATGCTTGCCTCCCTTTCGGAAGGTTGAGAGTTCAATCCTAGGTAGCAGCAGATGTTTCTCTCCAAGGGCATAAAGAAAAAAAAATCTGCTGCATAGATTGTTAGGAAAAGCATCCAGCTAGTAAATGCTCAGTTCTATCCAGTCATCCTCATTCTACCCCAAATAGGGACTGGAGGGTCATAAAAAGAGTTTTATTTAGATGCTGATTAGCTTATGTTTGTTTACATCATATGTTCATGTGCTGATGTGAATACTAAAAGTTGAGTAAACCTGCCTTGATCCATTTTAATTTGGAAAATTAATCCAGTTTGATTCAACAATTTAAATCAAGTCAGAGAAACAATTTTAATTGGATCAGAACTCAGCAAAACTAGAATAGTTGTCTTCAATAGAACAAAACTGAATAACCTTTGTAAAAATGTAGGCATAAAATATGATACCATAGAGGCTTGTGACTGTTCCTTCTTTTGGCTATAGAGAAAAATGAGGATATGGGCATTGATAAAATTAATTGCATTTCTGGCAAGTAAGTTCTACCCCAGTTATTAGTATGTTTGCTTAAATATGCCTAATGTCTTTCAAAGGCCTTTCAACCAACAACAAAACTTTTAAACAGAAATCAATTTCTCAAAATACAATAAACCAGTAAACCTTCTAAAGCTGGTTTAAAGTGTCCCTTTCCATCCACATACGCACACATCCATACACACCAACACTTTCCCCCTGAATTTGTTCCCTCTCTAAAAGAGGCTGTTCCAAACAAGAGAACAAACTCTCTTCTCACTCAAACAATATTACAAGAGACCCAGCAGTGATTATGATCTATATTTTTCCATTGCTTCATTCTAAGGACAACTCCAACAGTAACAATTAATATGCCAATATGAAGTGCTGGGAACTGTAATTGCAACTCTTGCAATCCCACATTAGTCTATTTGCCTAAAAAGCTCTGTCCTATAAAATAAATTAGTTAAAGTCTTTTACTATCTTGCTAATGGGCAAATTGTCTCTTCCTTAACCCCAACATCAGCTGTCAGTCACTCCAGAAAATGAATCACAGCAAATATAACTAGGACCAGAGTATCTTTGTGGTTGTAACTCACAATCCTTAATTCTTTGAGCGTTATCCCCAAAAAAAGAGATATGATCTAGACACTAGATACTTGGACGGTGCCGTTTGATTTAATAATAGAATAGAGGTCATATAAAAAAATAAAATAAAAAGCCAAGTGACATTTTAAAATAAGTGTCCATGGTTAGATCTCTTTTGCCTCTAAAGGTTTGGTTTTTTCCAAATCAACCTTCCTTTTTTCTAAAGTATTATTGCTTTGATTTGAATTTAAATCAACAATTGCCCAAGTAGAAAGAAAAGATTTTAAAAATGAAACATGCCAAGTAAAGTTCACCAAATAGTAAGGTAACTGATCTTACTGATGACATATAGGCAAAGAGTAGTCCAAACATCGTAGATTTATTTGAGGGTTGCAACTGTCCGTTCATGTTTGCACAGAATGTAGCAGATTGAGGAACTGGGCTCAGCTGGGACTACAAGGAGCTGTTGTTATCCTAAAAATTACTGTCTGATTAACTGTCTGATTAGAACCGCTTGTACTGCTTTTTGCAGAGAATCCACATAGGACTTTATCATGTAACACACAGATCTTTCTTCATTTAAATTAGCCAGAAGAAGAAATCCAGAACAGGTGACATATTTTTAGTCCATGCTATTTAAGAAGTTAAATGAGGTGTGATTGTACTCTGGTCTTAGCATATATGTGTTCTCAAAAATGCATACGTACAAAAAATGTATTGGTGTCAATTGTCTATATAACATCTGATTCTTGCCCCACTCCCATTTTTATTTTTTTTATTTTTTTTGCAGGATCTCCTAGAGTGATGTTAAATGCACACAAATTGAAGTTATAAAGCATAAATTCAGTGTACTTAATCCATAGGTGTGGAAGTCAGAGTGAAAGCTTAATTACTCTAGGCTGGTGAATATAGAATAACAGTGTTGATTCACTGTTGACGGTTGACTAAAGATCTTTCAGCATCTCTCAGCCAACTATTAGTCAGAAATTCATAGGCAGGACAGCAAGACAAAAGTACATTCCCACCAAATCCTTCAGCATCTGGTATTAAGATGCCAAAACTTCCATGAGTCAAAGTAATATATAACCCTCATACCAACAACCCTTGAACTCATGCAGATATTCTGATGGCAAAGTGCAGATCTATGAAGGTCAGGATCACAGTGATTCCTCCAAGGAGAAAACTTAAGGGCCGGGCCTGAATCTAGCAATAAAAACCTGGGCATATTGGTCCAGTGATGAATGCTTTACTATCAGAGGTTGGGAACCTTTTCCAGGATCTGGTCCACACTTAGCTTTTGGGTCTTGCCTGGGAGCTGCAGGGAATATGATTAATGATATTGTGATGTCTGCAATGGGCAAGGCTGACAACTTTAGCCTTCTTTTTGAGGAATTGTGAATAGTTTAAAGATACTGCAGATAACCAAGGCACCAATGCTGCTCTTTAAATCTTCCATAAATGAGAATGAGAACCTAATTTGGAGGATTTGCTGGAATTTGAAGGTGTGAAATAGGTGACAATATTCTGCTTGAGTTGGCACCCATTTTGCTTCTTAAAACCACCACACATGCACCACCACTCCCAAAACAAAAGATCTCAAAGGTAGGCTGGGGCAGAGCTACATGTGGGCCATCAGTTGCCTGTCTCTTTCTCATACAGCCTGATCCCCAAGTTTTACTTACATGAATGGTGGCAGGAGCAGAGAGTGCTAAGAATCACTGGGTTAAGTCAGGCTGCCTTTGGACTTTGGACATAGGAACAGTCAACATTCAAACAATGAAACTCTCTGATATATAAATATAAAACTCACTTTTTATTATGGCTGTAAAAAAAAGGCCAAAATGGCAGGAATTATAGATTTTCCATTTAGTGTCCCTTTGGATCTGAAAGGCCACAAGGGGATCTATAGCCAGCTGGTCTTATGCACGCATGTGCATTAGAAACCAGAAGACCAGGTGGCTGGCGTGCATGTGCGTGCTGGGAAGCTAAGCTTCCGGTTTTCAGCGCTCCGGCATCAGGAAGCTGCTCTTCTGGTTTCCGGTGCACGCTCTCCCATTTCAGCACTCGGTGCCAAAAAGATTAACCAGCACTGATATATACCATAAGTCACTAAATAACTGTTCAGAGACAAACATGAGTTCTAATTTAAGACCATTTGTGTGGGATGCCTAAGATTGCCTGTAACAAGCCCATGATCAGCATGATGGCCATGAACTCCCAAACCCTCTCAGATCAAACTCCCAAAAAATGGAGATTAACGTTCCTGAATACTAATAAGCATACTCCATCACCTATCTAAATATTAGATCCAGGAGCCTGGGATGGGATTATGCTGGGTGTAGAGTACAAAGCATATGCAACTTTTCCCTTCTTAATGTACAGGCATTCTTACCTGGCCAACTCAGAAATGGAAGAACTGGCCACAGAAAGTCCCCAATGACTAGCAACACCATTGCTTTCCACCTCTGGAATTAAGGTTAGCAAAAGAACTGCAATTTGAATGCGCAGATCTTCCTGAAAACATTGTCATTTTCAACAAATCAGGATTTCATAATGGTCTTCCTGCTTATCTTCAGTCAGACTGTGTATGAGCAAAGCCTTATTACAGACAGACTTTCATTTACCATCAGCAAGTTGAGGCCAAGTTCACTACCAATCTGGTCACCAGGAGTAGGATTGGGATCATCAGACTAGAAGTAGAGACTGCCACTCAAATGCCTCAAAATGGCAAGCCTGACATTTTCCACCAAGTCTCTGACCCGTCACAACCAGGATCACGTTATGTTCACTTTCACTGCAATATATATCCCTAGCAACTTATGCTCAATGATTAACTCCAGCCATCTCACTGACATATTCA
The DNA here is from genome assembly GCA_032468155.1 of Oxyrhabdium leporinum. Classification (NCBI taxonomy): domain Eukaryota; kingdom Metazoa; phylum Chordata; class Lepidosauria; order Squamata; family Cyclocoridae; genus Oxyrhabdium; species Oxyrhabdium leporinum. Next base: position 82,429 of record JANHFL010006503.1, on the reverse strand, counting down.
CAATCGCCCGTATGTTGGCCAACAATCTGGGAAGTCATCATGCTGCATCTTTGTGAATAAAATACTTCCTCTCACTATTTTATAAAGCAAACTTCCAAATAAAACCCAAAGGGTCTCCATCAGTCATTAAAGCTTTAGATTAGGTGACACCCACACACTCCGGTGTCTCATTTCAGCTAAGGCTAACACTTTCCCATATCATACCTGGAGAACTTCCTAATTCAAGACGGTATTATTCCATCTTTGAAGGACAATTCTCCACCTTAGGAATAATGTGAAGATTGAAAGTATAAGGGTGCCAACATCTTCTCAAGGGTTGTTTTATTAGAGTGAGACTCCATTGGCATCAGTACTCAGGTGCACCACAATCCTTCTTCACTGTTACTGCAATTCTGCACTGCAACCTGAGAAGCTTCTTTCCCAGGCTACTCTCAGCTATTTCTTAAGCCCACTTCAGACATTCTTATCCAAATTGCAGCATGTTGGCAATCTGGTGCTCATTCCAGACTATAGTTACTACAGGACCTCATTCCCATCAGGTGCTGTAATAGCCATGTTTCTTGCACTTCTTATCCTTGGAGGGAGGACAGGTCTTGCTGTCTGGTTCCTAAGTGGACCAGTCTACCAGTGCTTGCCTTCTCCTTTTAGGAATTGTTCTCTTCTCATTAATCTCTGGGCTTTTTCTTTGTTTTACTATAAGTTTGCACACATGGCTGTCTTCTCATCTCCTTACCATATTGTCTCCTTTGACACTAATGAAGAGCTTTTCTTTGTCTTCTTCCCCCTTAATGTACCATTCTAATTCTGATGCTACAATAAAACAACAGGGAACAAGTTGTTCTTTTGTTCACACTTTCCTCTGTAGGCCCATGGCTTCATAGAAACAAATTAGCAAGCCTCTAAATCTAATAAAAGCATTGTTGTTGTTGCTGTTGTTGTTGTTGTTACTATTTTTTAAAAAAACAAAGAAAAAAGAAAAGAAGCTTTATAGTACTGTGGGGCAGGGAGTGGAATAGCAAGGAGAGCAGGCTTTATCCAACCTGGACAGAAACCAAAAGATACCTATTGGGAGATGCAAGAGCTGAATGGAGCATAAGCTTCTAAATCTGAGGATTGGCTTAACAGTCCTTCATTTGGATCAATTGCAGGATTATTTAAAAACAAAAGCCAGCGAGTGTCAATCAGCGGAGAACACAGTAGCCCAGCAACTCAGAAAGAAATTGCTGTCCAAGAGATTGTCCAGCTGTTAGATGGGAAGGGGTGTGCCAGGCACTGGCAGTTAGAGCTGTGGATAATGTTAGAACAGAACAAAGATGCGGGAGACCATCCACTCTGAAGGGCTTCAGACGGTTTCGGTTAGAAAGCATCTATTTTATCGAAGATGGAAAACACAGTCGGGATGCATTTGCAATAGGCTAGGAGTGGGAAGAAGAAGATGTTATCTGTTCCTGCACCCAGGAAGCCATGAACAAATGGCTTGTACAAGCTGGGCAGAAAGTGTGGATCCCAGGTGGTCTGGCATACGTATTACCAGTGCTGATGCTATTTCCAGTCCCTCCCCCCCTCTCAGCACCATCTCTGCCGGAAAGATGGGAAAACTATATTCTTCGAACAGTTCATCAATAAATCATTGGCCAAAGTACCTACTGCCACACCTTTCAACTACTGAGTCAGTAAGCCCTATTCCACTGATAACACACTCCTCAGTCACTTCCCAATTATGTTATACAGTATATTTATATGTAAAAATATACATTTTGGAAAACTGATTCACTTTCTTGAATGAATAGTACTAGGAACACAGGGAAGAACAATCTGTGTGACAAAGCTATCAATTGCAGAGATGAAGAAATCCCTACTTCGTATGTAGCAGTACAGATTTACATGTTTGTTTGGTTCATATCCTGTCTTTCTCCAGAAGCTCAAGCCTTCTCTCCTATTTCTTCCTCCCAATAACCTCTCTCTGTGGTAACGTGGGCTGGGAAGAAATAAATGGCCCCCAGTCATCTAATGATCTTCTGTGGCTGAAGGTAAACTTGTAACCCAGGTCTCATTTTATCTTAACCACTACACACCTCACTTGCAAAATTCATTTAAGCTTAAAGCCTGGTGCCTTTTCTTCCAGAAAGAAAGTCTCACTGGACTAAATGTGGCTTACTTGTGAGTAGGCATGTATATGGGACAGTGCTGTTACTGCCCTTAAGCTATGACTATAGTTAATCCTGTCACCTGTAGCATGGGATAAACATGTTAATTTAACCTTGTAGGCTAACCTGTATGTAAAGAGGAAAATCTGTATATGAATAACATTGCTATCATTTTGATGGCTTTGTTGGTGAGAGTATAGCAACCACTGTGTGCACTCACATACCAGGGCAATGTTTGTGGATATGGATTGAACAAAATATTATAAGTATTTTATACTTGCATTGGTGAATGGGCTAAATTCCTGAGATGGGCTGCACCACAAAATAATTTATAGGTACAGAGTAACAAAAAGCAGGGCATAAAATTCTTCAGGGAGCCAAAAGCAGCCATTGTAGAGATAAAGGTAAGAAAAGTCTCCAGAAGACCATTAGACACCAAATGATGAGTGAATTTGGTTCTCCACGGAACTCTGAAGGAGAGACACCAGTTGCAGAGACTGTGGCAACAGCAGACGATGACTGGAGTGGAAAATACTGTCACAGGTTAAACACAATAGAGGAATCAGTTTTTGGATGTTATGTAGTGTGACTTCAGCTTTCCACTTCCATCGAACGTCTTTAGATATGTAACAATCATTATGCAATGCCCTTTTTGAGTAAGCAATTTACCTGAAGTGCAGAAA